>OU426979.1:107281158-107554198 GCA_911387785.2 Aelia acuminata | reverse complement strand
TAAAGCGAGCGCCCCCCCCCCCACCCTCTTGTCGAAATAAAAAAATTATAATATTTTTTAAATCTTCGTATCCGGAAACATAATAATGCTTCCTAATTTCAATGAAATCCGTAAATATTAAATTATTTGTAAAGCGAGCGCCCCCCCCCCCACCCTCTCGTCGAAATAAAAAAATTATAATATTTTTGAAATCTCCGTATCCGGAAACATAATAATGAACCCTAATTTCAATGAAATCCGTAAATGTTAAATTATTTGTCAAGCGAGCGCTCCCCCCCCCCCACTCTCACGCCGAAATAAAAAAATTATAATATCTTTGAAATCTCCGTATCCGGAAACATAATAATGCACCCTAATTTCAATGAAATCCGTAAATATTAAATTATTTGTAAAGCGAGCGCCCCCCCCCCCACCCTCTCGTCGAAATAAAAAAATTATAATATTTTTTAAATCTCCGTATCCGGAAACATAATAATGCTTCCTAATTTCAATGAAATCCGTAAATATTAAATTATTTGTAAAGCGAGCGCCCCCCCCCCCCCACCCTCTCGTCGAAATAAAAAAATTAAAATATTTTTTAAATCTCCTTATATGGAAACATAATAATGCACCCTAATTTCAATGAAATCCGTAAATATTAAATTATTTGTAAAGCGAGCGCCCCCCCCCCCCCACCCTCTCGTCGAAATAAAAAAATTATTATATTTTTGAAATCTTCGTATACGGAAACATAATAATGCACCCTTATTTCAATAAAATACGTGAATGTTAAATTATTTGTCAAGCGAGCGCCCCCCCCCCCCCATTCCTCTAGTCGAAATAAAAAAATTATAATATTTTTGAAATCTCCGTATACGAAAACATAAGAATGCACCCTAATTTTAATGAAATCCCGAAATGTTAAATTACTGAAATCGCCCCCCCCCCCCTCACAAGAACCCCACTTTCCGATTTGTATTGAATACCCTTAAAATTTAAAAATATTACTACATAAAAAATAAAAATGTACTCAAATGTGGAAGAAATTTTCTCTTGTACTCAACTTTTCTGTACTTGATTACCGGAGTACTCAGAGAAAAAATAAGTTGATTACTGTTGATAAATTCAGTAATCAAGCTGTTGATTACTCCGTACTCATATTACACATTTTTGCCCATCTCTACTTATTAGTATACCGACTCAGTTAACATTTAATTTGTCCTCTTTCTTGTAAGACACGGATTTTAACATTTGGTAACAAAACCTTGGTAATCTTGTGTCTGACATTGAATAACTCGCTTCGGCGGTACATATACTATAATAAACTTTATTATACTTAATTATAGTATATGTACTGGGGAATCGAACCCAGGTCCTCCGCATCTACGTTGCGGCGCTCTTACCACTGAGCTAACCGTGGGGCCGTCCCAGACGTGATCGAATCTTTTACTTCTGCGATCACTCCCACCAGGTCTCGCCACAATGTAGCGAAGTACCGTGGGGGGGGGGGGGGGGGGGCTGAACAATTGTCCAGACGAACAGTATCGGATTGACATACGTCAAAGATATTCATTTAATGATGTTATTTATTTATGGTCTTTGGTTGAATAATTTTTAAATTATTTTATTAGAAGAAAAAAGATTCGACCACGGCCGGGAATCGAACCCAGGTCCTCCGCATCTAGATGCGGAAACATGAGACAAAAAAAAACACGAGTAAATGGTACAACATTTGTTAAGTGAAGTGTCCCCTCCGTTTGACCAATTTTGATAAAATTTCGACTGCCGCATCCCGGGCATATACATACATCAAATACCAAGTTTGATCAAAATCATTAAGGCCGTTTTTGAGTAAATAAAAAAAAAACACGTGAAAATGGAATAACATTCAATAAGTTAAGTGCCCCACCAATTGATCAATTTTGACTGTCACATCCCGAGCATATACATACGGTAAATACCGAGTTTAAAGACAATCGTTAGAGCCGTTTTTGAGAAAATCTAGAAAAACGTAAACATTAGAAAAAATTCTTTAAGTAAAGTATCCCCTCCGTTTGACCAATTTTGATGAAATTTTTGCTGTCACATCGCGGGCATATAGATACACCAAATACCCAATTTCAGTTTTGTACGGCTTATAGTTTTTGAGCTAGTCTGTTCAAACACAAACACACACACACCTCCTCATACCTAATCACTAGATTGTAAAAATAACTACCATTTTCTCTTAACAGTAAGTATGTATTATATACATAAATATTTTTAATGTTAGGTTTTAGGTGGAAAACTATATACTAACTCATTTTTCTAACTTCATTTTTTGTGCTTAGGAATTGCTCACAATTGTAGCATTTTTGTGTTGGATTCGTTTCACTTGAAATGTTAAAGTCCGGGAGCTGAGGCCAAAAAATGTGCCTGTTTGAAGAAAAGTTTTGAGCCTAAAGGCTGAAAGTACTTATTTCATAGAACACAGATATGAACGTCTGCCACCTCAGGTCGGTAGCCATAAAATTGTATAGGGCATCAAACACGCCAAATTTCGGGAAAAAATTACTGATTGGAAGATAAATGGGACCTTTTCTAAACTACATTATTTTGATTCAAAACCAGATTTTTTTGCTTCAAAATAGTCCAAAACTAAAAGATGGGTGGGACCTTTTCTAAATGAAACTACACCAACGTCAGAAAGAAAAAAAAACCAAGTTTGCCAACCGGAAGTGGTTGCCTTCCGCCGGCAGACATCAGTCATAAACAAACTTTTATTCATCAAAATTTGCCTGATTTAAAGATGACTCAAACCTTCTCTAAACAAGTTCACCACCCAATGATGGAAAAATGCTCTCTGCCAACCGGAAGCGGTTGCCTTCCGCCGGCAGACTTCAGTCAAAAACAGACTTTTTTCCATCAAAATTTGCATGATTTGAAACCTTTTCTAAACGAAACTACACCACCCGGGAAGGAGAATGCCAAACCAAAAATTGAAATCTACCCTCGTAAGGGCGACGCAACCGTTTGAAAGAATCAGCATGGACTTCAAAGGCCCCCTACCCTCCAAATCAAGGAACAAATACCTCTTGACAATCATCGATGAGTACTCCAGGTTCCCATTCGCCTACCCTTGTCCAAATATGAACTCGTCTACAGTAATTGACTCCCTTGTTGACTTATTCACCACATTTGGTCTACCCTCTTATGTGCACACTGACCGAGGAACCTCATTCGCATCCAGGGAGCTACAAGAATTTCTTCACAATCGAGGGGTAGCAACTTCAATGTCAACACCTTATAACCCCACAGGGAACGGCCAAATAGAACGAGAAAATGGAACAATTTGGCGCACTATATCTCTTGCTCTCAAACACAGAAAGTTGGAACCATCGAATTGGGAATCTGTGCTCCCGGATGCTCTCCACTCGATTCGATCCCTGTTGTGCGCAGCAACCAACGAGACACCTCATGAAAGGATGTTCCGACACAATAGGCGATCATCTAACGGCATTTCGCTCCCTACTTGGCTTTCACCTTCAAAGAAAGCACTAATGAAAGTACACGTACGGAGGAGCAAATTCGATCCATTGGTCGAGGAAGTTGACATCCTTGACGTGAACCCCCAGTATGCCAGAGTACGCCTCAACGACGGGCGAGAAACGACAGTATCCTTAAAACATCTAGCACCACAAGGTGAGATGTTGACAGAGCCACAACCAGATGACATTGAGCCGGAGCAAGAGAATATTGAGCAGCAACAGCCTCAACCTACAAGAGCGTCAAAAACTCAAGAAGATCAAGATACTCAGGATACAGGATGCAAGGAAACTACAGATCCAGAGCCTCATGAAAATTTCCTGCGACGTTCTACTAGGGAGCACCAAACGCCTTCCTATTTGAAGGACTATGAATTGAAATTTTAGAAGGAGGGAAGAATGTGATGATTTATTTAGGTTCATTAATAATTGCTGTGTCATTATCTCTTATCACATCATATGTTTAATTACTTTTAATTTCTATATACCTATGAAACCTTTTATACAATGTTATACACTGTAATTGTGAATAATAAAGCCTAAGTTAGAAAGGTTTTCATTACAACGGACTTCACCAGTGAAGTGCCGTTAAGCTTGCAGCGGCAGGATTTTATTATTTGAAAAAATCAGACCGGACAAGATGTCCTTTTTGTGGCGTAGTACTACATGAATGGTTAGAACATGACGATCATTTTGCAGATCATAAGAAATGGTCTAAATATTGTCCGTTTATTGAATACTCGGAACAACTACAGAAGCTACCATTAATAATAGATGAAGTTAGGGTCAATAGCAACGTCATGGTCGATCATGAGAGGAGGGTGGATTTAAATAACATATGAAAGACTTGTGTTGATGTTATCTTTTAATGCCATTTATTTTTTAAAAAGAATAGAGAATACTAAAAAGGTCAGTAGTCTATACTGTTTTATATCCTACCTTCAGTGACCTCCCCTGTTATGAGTCGTTCCCCGTTCTATCAATTAGTTTAAGATGGGAATGGGAACAGGTTGGAGCCTAAGAAATGAGGAAGATCGACTGTCTACATTTGTTGGACGGACTTCACCAGTGAGTGCCGTTAAGCTTGCAGCGGCAGGATTTCATTATTTGAAAAAATCAGACCGGACAAGATGTCCTTTTTGTGGCGTAGTACTACATGAATGGTTAGAACATGACGATCCTTTTGCAGATCATAAGAAATGGTCTAAACATTGTCCGTTTATTGAATACTCGGAACAACTACAGAAGCTACCATTAATAATAGATGAAGTTGATTATAAAAAAGAACAGGCAAACAGTTGTGGTTGTTGCTATTATGCGTCAGAGACTTAAACGGTACCTTTATCAACTAGATAATTTAAAAAAACAAATTGAATTTTATGAAATAAAAAGAAACGGAATACTCGTAAATCAACTTATAAAAAATATAGAAATACTTCATATTTCTCCCCCTCCGCTCTGTTAATTCGCTGTCATCGACAAGAAAACAATAGTTTATTTAGATATAGAAGAATGGAAATTCGTCACTGATCAGGTTCCAAGGATCTTATCTCTTATGCAAAGCAGGCCCAAGAGAGTGGAGGCTGAAGACCGAGTAAGATGCAAAAATGTATTTTGCACATATTCCAAGAAGGGGAGGAACAGGATCATGAAAACAGAACTGGTTGTACTTTGTTTTGCTATGTTTAACCAGAGTCAATCGACCCTTCAGCAGAGTTCACCTTCAACATGTTGCAACAGGATGGAAACGGAAAAGCTGTGTAAGAGTATTGAGAAAATTAACAATTCACTCCGCCTGATAACCAAGATGGTCGAACTGTATAAGAAACATGAAGAAGTTCAGCTGAATGAACCACTCGAATCTGCATCAAAGGACTTAAATATTAATACTGATACTCTTTTTTATAATTTAAATGAACTCAAGAAATATGTAATAATACCCACATAAATTGTATTTTGAACTATATATTCAATAAATAATTTTTATGCATATACTTTTTATTTGTTGGACTTTTCCCTAAGTAAAGCGGATAAATCCCGCTATCGACACCAGGTGATGAGGTGAGTCCGTGGTGCTGTTTCTGTAGGATCGTGCTCGTACATCTTCTTTTTCAAAGTTGGTAGCATCAGGATTCCTTCTGATCCATTAAGCTAAACGATGGGCTTGGTTCAATGAACAAACAAACGAAGTTTTTAAATGAAAATGACAGGTGATCTGTTCTTTTTCTAATTCCTTTAAATTCGGACAGCCGAAATCATGGAGATCATAGACTGGTTTATCGATAACGTTTTCTATGAATTTGCATTTTCCCATCCCTTTTCCCCACAATATATCGTAGTCTGCCGTAATGGTTAGTAATAAATTCTTCATATCTTCATATTCTACATCGCCATAGGTCCAGTTCAATCCGTGAATATTTTTCATAACCCAGATGTTCGTCCGTGCTTGACCCAGTTCTTCACCAGCATCTTGAGGTGGTTTGAAAAACCAAAGCCATGACTGACAGAGACGAGAGATAGTTCTTTAACGATTAATGAGTGAGAGGCTGATCGATAGCCTTGAAAATCAATGATTGCTGAATACATCATATGTGTCAGAGTCAAAGTCCTGCGTTGGAGTGACTTCATTTCGGTTTTAAATAAGGTCTATATGATACGCGTAGAGTATCAGTATAATTTGCGGACCAAACCGGTTCCCACTTCGTACTCCACTACATTATCGTGAATATTGAGACAGTATGCCTTAGTATCAGGCGGGAAGTTCTCACTCGCCTCTAGTTCTACGCGAATATCAATAGTGGTACTCTTTTATTGCTTTTATTGCTTCAGATTGTTTAGAACAATCTTTAACGACTATAGGTGCGAGGGTCTCAAAGTCGGATCTCAACAGCAGAGGTTGAGAATGTCTATTACCATAATAACTCGTTATACATTTCGTAGAGGAGAGCCACTTTCCCAAGGTCAAAATCTAAATTCAAATCATCATAAGGATATTGTTCACTATTCAGATGGAGTTTCAAATTTTTCAATTTGCAACTATCAAACTGACTGTTATCTTTGCTAGCGTTTCTTGTTCGATCAGTTTGGAATGCGATGATAACATACCGTGGCTTTTCTAAATTTGTCGATGTTTTGACAGTCCAATTTTCTTGCTGTGATGTAGGCAAATTAGGGTATTCGTAAAGATCCCATGATCTGAACGGAATAGAAATTTCCTTGTTTTTCTCTACCATTTTTAACAACCTCAGACGTTCTTGATCGGAAACACGAACGTGGGGCATCCTCCAAACCACTTTATCTAATTTTATTTGTACATCATCACTATCCTTTACACAGTTCAAGTCAGTACTCGATCTGATCAAAACGAGTTCTTGCTTAAGATTAATTAAAATTTTTCGATAGTCCTCACATATCCCTAAGAGAATATCCAGTGGCAGGCACACGCTGAAAAAACCGTTTTTATCTATTGAAAGAGTTTTATCGACGCTGGGTATTATCCACCCCGAATTTTCTAGATCTTTGACATGATTAGGTGAAAACGAAGCGAACCTTTAAGCGTTGCAGTTATACCAGGGTTTCTCACTCTATCAACTTCAATGCCATTCAATTCATATCTAATCTCATCAAACAGAAACGCAAACGCGTTATTAGTAAATTTTGAAGTAGTTCCAGCAGTACCATCTTTTTTTGAAATTGAAGAAAAGTAATTTTTATTCTGGGACATTTAGTCCCCTAAGAATAACAATAATGAACAAAATTAATAGCCATTTGTCTGGTTATTTGGGAAAAATATAATAAAAACAATAAAAAGAAATAAATAATTACAATATAAGGTAGACACAGAAAAGAAATACAAAAGTAATACAATAGAGATAACAAAGACAGAATGTTGAAAGAAAAAATGTAAGATCAACATGCGAATGTACAGTACAGAACTTTGGTCAGCTTTTGAGCTTGAGAGATATATAAATAGAAATAATATATATAATAAAAATCAAATAAATTTATCCTTAATACTGTTACTGTTTTCACTATTTACATATTTACATAGCCATCGGGGATTGGAGCATTAGGAGGTGATGAAATAGTAGAGTTTTGATGGATGTGAGGGATGAAGTTTTTCGGATAGAGACAGGTAATGAATTCCAGAAGGTGGCAGCACGGATGATGAAGGATTTTGTAAAGGATGCAGATCGGTAAAAAGGGATATACAGGTTAGAGGTTTGGGATCTGGTATTTAGAGAATGTATAGAGGAGCAGGGTTTGAACAAACTGAGGATATAAGGAGGTTTCTTGGTTCTGAAGGTTTGGAAAAGATATACACCTAGGAAGTATTGCCGTCGGAAAACTGGGTAGAGCCACTTCAATTCTGCGTACCAGCTGGAGACGTGGGAGCGCCTGGGGACACCGAAGATGAATCTAATGAAACAATTCATTAGTCTCTTCAACCTCATTTCATGCATGCCAGACAGTCCCCCGTATACAAGGCAGCCGTAGTCAAAATGGGGAAATATAAGAGAGGAAACTAGGAGTTGCCGGGTTTTTGGGGACAAGCAATCACGTGATCTAAGGAACTGTTTAAGGATGGCTATGGATTTTCTGGTGATTTCGGAAATATGATTACTCCACGACAAGTGCTGGTCAAAGACCACACCGAGGTTTCTGACATAGGATTGGAGCTGAATGGTTCGATTATTAAGACGGAGTAAGGGGTAGTAAGGGAGGGAATTAAGAAGATGCCTGGAGCCAATTAGGATTGCTTTAGTTTTTTGTACGTTCAATCTTAACTCATTTTTTTCTGCCCAGGCGTTGATGCTGTTAATATCTTCTTGAACTTTTCGGATTGCCTCTAGCATTTTGGAGGGATGGAAAGATAGGTAGATTTGGAGGTCGTCAGCGTATAAGTGGTATTGTGAATGGTTTATGGACTCGGGGAGATCGTTAATATAAACAGAGAAGAGAGTTGGAGAAAGTGAGGAACCCTGTGGTACACCTCGTGCTAGTAAAAGAGATGAGGAAGGGGGTTTATCGGGAATGTGAACTGTTTGTGAACGTTGGGATAGGAAGGAGAGGAACCACTTCATGACGCTGTTTGACATGGAGAGGTTTTGGAGTTTAGAAAGAAGGATCTCATGATTGACGGTATCGAACGCCTTTGTGAAATCAAAGAGAATTAGGATGGTGATTTTATGTTCATCTATAGAGGATTGAAGATCCTGAGTGATCTTCAACAGAGCAGATTGTGTGGAGTAATGAGAACGGAAACCGGATTGGAGAGGGTTGAGGAGAGAATTTCTTTCTAGGAAGTCATTGAGCTGGGAGTGGACAATTCTTTCAAGCGGTTTGGATAGGTTAGAAAGAATGGAGATAGGTCTATAGTCGGAGGCTAAAGTGGGAACTGGTACTTTGTTCAACGGACGGACTATCACTTTTTTCCAGGCTTTTGGGAAAACGGAGTTTTGTAAGGAAAAGTTATAGATATGTAACAGAGCAGGAAAGATGACAGGGAGACATAATTTAATAATCTTTACAGGGATTTGATCGGGCCCATAGTCGTTGGTTTTGGATTTAAGGACAGAGGAAAGTAGGTCTTCAGGCGAGATGTTTAGGAAATAGAAGTTATCAGGGCTGAAGGTTCGTGTGGAAAAGTATGGGGAGGGGTGAGGAATAGAAGGTGAGTTGGCGAAATGGGAATTTAAATCATCTGGGTCAATAGGATAATGAGTACAGGATTTGGATTTGACGATTGATAATTTTTTAAGGATTTTCCATTTGGACTTGGGATCGTGGGCTTGTGATATGGAGTGATGGAAAAACTGTGCCTTAGCACGCCGTAAGGAAGATTGAGTTAGATTGCGTAGGGACTTGAAAAAGGAGTAATCTTCAGCGGAACGGGTGCGTCGGAAACGTCTTCTGGCGGCATCTCTTTTCCTCATCAGCTCTCTGATTTCGGAACTTATCCAGGGAGCGGCTGGACGTCTGAAAGTTAGGTTTTTGAGGGGGGCGTGTTGGTTTAGGAACGAGGAAAGATTGGATGAGAGGCATTCGACCATTTCATCAATGGAGGATGACGAATAAATGGGATCTAGGGATTGGGAAAGGGAGTCGAAAAAAGGATTTAGTTTTTCAGGGGTTAATGAATCGAGGTTCCGCCAGGAGATTTTGAAAGGGCATAGTTTTGGTGTTGGGATATTATATGAAATTTTGATGAGGTCATGACTTGAAAGAAATGGTACTGGATGCTGTGAGGAAGACAGTAGGTTATGGGAGGAATCTATTATGAAGAGGTCTAACCAGGTGCTGGTAAACTGAGTGTGGTGGGTTGGTTGGTAGGGAACTATGAAAAGGTCAAGAGAATGGATGAGGTCTGTTAGGTAGGATCTGTTAGGAGAATCAGAGAGCATGTTTATATTGAGATCGCCAGCAATGATTACGTTGTTGTATAACGGGACGTAGGTAAAGAGGGAAGATTCAAAGGAGGGATCAAATTTGGTATGCGGGGGGCGGTAAATTATTACGTAGAGGAGGGAGAAAGCATCAGAGGAAATTTCAACGAGGAGATACTCCGGATGAGGAACTTCTAAGGTAGGAGATTCTAGGAGGGTTTTTACCCTCAGACTATCGTGAACGTAAAGACCAACCCCTCCTCCAGTTCGGTCCTCGCGATCACGACGGATAAGAGAGTAGTTAGGGATAGATAATGAGGAGGATGGGATATTTGGTTTTAGCCAGGTTTCCGAGACGGCAATGATATGATAGAAATTATGGAGGAAGTGGTCCAGGAACTTATCATAATGTGCTGGTAGGGATTGAGAATTAACGTGGCAGGATAAAAGGATGTTACTCATTTGGACTGATTAATGGGAATGATCGGAGGAGGGTGAAGGAGTGTAGGGGTTGAAGTGGAGAGGAACAGTAATGGATATTGGTGGCGATATAAAACAAAACTGATTGATCCCTACAGAACAGAGAAGATAATGATATATACAGATTAATATAAAATAAAAAAGAAGTTGATATACTGTTAAAGAAAAATATATTCGTCTGAAGGAAAAAAAGAGTTAGTAAGACCAAGTCCGTTATGGGTTTCGGGTTGCGACCGGACAGTAGACGAGAGCCAGCAGGTCAGGAGAAAATATCCAAGTCTTTGGGCTGGTCGATGAAGATAACTGGGTGACCGTCGTCCTTCCGGCAACGCACCCTGCCTGCCGCGAACCAGACATATTTTAATTTGCCCGACGCTTTCTTCTGACGAGCGAGCCAGTAGAGACGCCTGTTCGTGGGGGTCATTTCTTCCCCGAGGTATATACGGTGGGAGTCGTTCTCTTGCCATCCAATATCCCGGGTGGAAAAGTCCCTCTTCACCTTTCTTCTCTGAATTAGTTCGTCTCGCACTGACTGCCTAACGAAACGTGCAATGACAGGAGGTGTTCTGGGGTCGTCTTTTTTGGGCCTCCGCCGTTCTACCGTGTCGAGGTCTTCGACATTAATCTTTATGCCGAGTCCCGCTCCCACACTGGCTACCAGTGCCGCGGGAGTCTCACCGGCCCGGATGGGGATGCCTCGGATCTCCACTGATCTACGAAGCAGACCCTGTTCGGCCTTGTTTAATCTCACCTCGAGGTCGCCGACTCGGGATCTTTGGGCTTTATTTTCGGAGCTCAATTCCTCTAGGTGCTTAGCCTGCTCCTCAAGGTGATTATCGATTTTTGATAATCTTTCTCTAAGCTCGAAGCTAAGCTCTCCATACTTCTCCAGCGACGCCCTCAGCCCATTGATGTCATCGTTTACTTGTGTTCGGAGAAGATTTATGGCGGCGAGTATGTCGGCTGCTGAGGGCTCGTTACCCGATCTTTCAGCAACGGTAGTCTTTGTTTGATGCGTATCGCATACCCCGCACAACCAATTTTTTTTTTGAGATTTGATAAACTCAATTTCCTTTTCGTTAATTTTGCAACATTTGCCGTGAAATATTCGTCCTTCTATGTAAATAAAACTTAGAGAAGGAAACGTATAAACATCTTGTTGATGGATCGGAATTCTGATTTCATCAGACTTATTAAAGGTGTTCCCCGCATATGGTTGATGTGAATGATACTGAAATTGCGTAAGAGATTCATCAAAATTTACGCCTGACGTAATGTTTAGTATGTTATTTATTTTGTTCTTTTTATTTTTAATCTAAACCCAAACTGTTTTAAAAAGTTAGCGTTTGCAGTTGTTAACCGTCTCGTCGATTTAGGTTTACTAATTCTTAGCATGTTATGCCATCTCCTTTTATAAGGAACTCCATAGTTATTCCGCTCACCACAACTCTCCATGGTAAAATCAATCCCCATTTTTCTTCAAATGTATTCTCAATGTAACGGTTTCTCCCCTAAAGTCAATGAGCTCGCCGTTCTGATCCAATAAGCGAACGGTAATATTGTCGACAGTCCTCACGTTGGTAGGGAAGTAAATGACAGGATTCGGAGTTTCTATTATTTTATATCCTGGTTCAACAGCCGAAAAGAATTGATGTATGCTGTGGTCCGGATCTCCGTTCACGTAAGACCCCGATGCGATACTGCAATGAATCGAAATAGTGTTTACGGAAAGAATTTTTACAATACCATCCGGTTCAGTATACCGATTTGTTGGGTTAATGACATGATTGAGACGATGAAAACCCAACAGGGGGGCTTCTCGGGAAAATTGAATTAGACCTGCTGAGTCGTTCTAATTTCAGCCTTTAAAGTACTCTGATTTCCTCGCAGTACGAACCCCACACCGGGTGCTTGGTGAGAAATTTCTTTGCGAAGAAAAGAATTCGGACCTTCGATATCATACGAACCTTCAGGTATCTGAATCGTCAGATTTCCAAAATAAAACTTGTCGTTAACATCCTTCCTTATATTAGGAATGGTATTATATGAGTCAAGAGATAATAAACCAACGGTATAATTTGAATAGACGATACATCATCTACCTTTGACGATTTGACTAAATCAATGAAACTAATCTTCTCCTTTTTCTTTTTTAAACCTGAACCAATTTTTTTTTTTGCTTTCTTGGCATTTGTAACTAACCAAACCGCTGCTTTTTCTTCCCATGACGTATCAGAAGTTTTAAATCGTTTCCATGCCTTATCTGCAAGTATCTCGTCTGCCCGTTTACGGCTATCCATATCTTTATATTTGCTGTAAGCTAAATCGTGTTCTTTACAAGCTCTATCAAGCTGGTTTATTCCACTATCACCGGCAATGAGGCGTTGTTCCAGTTTCGTACCTGGTCCGCAATAATGATATCCTGGAAGATGTAATTAAATCGGCAACTTGTTTATAAGACTGTTCACCAGACCTCTTCCTTCGTGAGCCCTCCGTTTCATACTGTACTTAGAAAATGAAGAACAGTTATGTATAAGGTGGATAAACTTTGTCGCTTTCATTCAGAATGAAATTAGTTCAACAAGGACAACGTTTCGCTACTAGCGACTTTTCATCTGTTGTTAAATATGATTCAGAGGGGCGGCATAGTGCATTATTGCCTAGCACCATACGAGCATCGATTTGTGGACCGAGCGGATGTGGAAAGACTAATATTTAAAAAGTGTCATAAATCTTGTTCCTGAAATAGGATTATACGAATTTGAAGATGCGAAAGAATTGCCTAAAGAAGTTGAATCCAATTCGGTCTGCATATTTGACGATGTCACTAAGGAAGATCAAGACATAAACGTTAGACATTAAACGATACTTTAGTTATGGCTGTCATATGAACCTATATTGTTTTTATTTAACACAAAGTTATGTTTGTATACCGAGACATCTTATCAGATGTGACTTTAACTTTTTAATAGTTTTTCCTCAAGATGGATTAAATTTGAAACATATTTACGATGAACACGTGAGCACTCCAGATTTAAGTTTTACGCTTTTTCATGACTCCTTTTTATATATCTACAATGAATGTATCGATTCCTTTTCTAAAACCGCATCGGAGTCTTGAACGGAGTGAACGGAGATCCAGACCACAGCATACATCAATTCTTTCCGGCTGTTGAACCAGGATATAAAATAATAGAAACTCCGAATCCTGTCATTTACTTCCCTACCAACGTGAGGACTGTCGACAATATTACCGTTCGCTTATTGGATCAGAACGGCGAGCTCATTGACTTTAGGGGAGAAACCGTTACATTGAGAATACATTTGAAGAAAAATGGGGATTGATTTTACGATGGAGAGTTGTGGTGAGCGGAAAAACTATGGAATTCCTTATGAAAGGAGATGGCATAACATGCTAAGAATAAGTAAAACTAAATCGACGAGACGGTTAACAACTGCAAACGCTAACTTTTTAAAACAGTGTGGGTTTAGATTAAAAATAAAAAGAACAAAATGAATAACATACTAAACATTACGTCAGGCGTAAATTTTGATGAATCTCTTACGCAATTTCAGTATCATTCACATCAACCATATGCGGGGAACACCTTTAATAAGTCTGATGAAATCAGAATTCCGATCCATCAACAAGATGTTTATACGTTTCCTTCTCTAAGTTTTATTTACATAGAATGACGAATTTCAAAAAAGGATGGTACTGCTGGAACTACTTCAAAATTTACTAATAACGCGTTTGCGTTTCTGTTTGATGAGATTAGATATGAATTGAATGGCATTGAAGTTGATAGAGTGAGAAACCCTGGTATAACTGCAACGCTTAAAGGTTCGCTTCGTTTTCACCTAATCATGTCAAAGATCTAGAAAATTCGGGGTGGATAATACACAGCGTCGATAAAACTCTTTCAATAGATAAAAACGGTTTTTTTCAGCGTGTGCCTGCCACTGGATATTCTCCTAGGGATATGTGAGGACTATCGAAAAATTTTCGATTCCTTTTCTAAAACCGCATCGGGGTCTTACGTGAACGGATATCCAGACCACAGTATACATCAATTCTTTCCGGCTGTTGAACCAGGATATAAAATAATAGAAACTCCGAATCCTGTCATTTACTTCCCTACCAACGTGAGGACTGTCGACAATATTACCGTTCGCTTATTGGATCAGAACGGCGAGCTCATTGACTTTAGGGGAGAAACCGTTACATTGAGAATACATTTGAAGAAAAATGGGGATTGATTTTACGATGGAGAGTTGTGGTGAGCGGAAGAACTATGGAGTTCCTTATAAAAGGAGATGGCATAACATGCTAAGAATAAGTAAAACTAAATCGACGAGACGGTTAACAACTGCAAACGCTAACTTTTTAAAACAGTGTGGGTTTAGATTAAAAATAAAAAGAACAAAATGAATAACATACTAAACATTACGTCAGGCGTAAATTTTGATGAATCTCTTACGCAATTTCAGTATCATTCACATCAACCATATGTGGGGAACACCTGTAATAAGTCTGATGAAATCAGAATTCCGGTCCATCAACAAGATATGTTTATACTGTAACGTTAAATCGATAAGCAAATAAATAAACAAACATAACCTCCCGGACCGCTTGTTGGAACAAAATAAGCGGTTGGAACGAACTGTTTTTGTCTAGATCATTCTGTGATGGCGGAGAACTGCCGACATTGTTCTAGAATGATCCAGGCCTGACTATTTACGATTATATATAAGGAGCAGTGACTGAACGAGTTAGTCGAAGTCTGTGTCTTGACTGTGTTGCTCAAGTCATATGATTGTGTGTGATAAAGTTATCATTTTTTTAACCTGCTCAATTGTTTAAGTTGTAATAATTCGTTGGCATTGTGATAACTGTATATTTCAGTTAAAAAAATATTTGTTACCCACATAAGTGTTACAACTGGTGTCAGGTTTGGGGTTTAAAGAAGAAAAAAAAAATGCCAGGTAAACGAATTGGAGAACTTTAAGTTACGGAGCTGCGAAGAGAAATAGAAGAGCTGGATTTAGGCTCTATAGGAACAAAAGCGATCTTGTTGGCCCGCTTACGTGAGTATTACTTGAGTCAGGGCCTAGATCCTGAAACTGTAGAGTTTGAGGATAGCTCTTTTAAAGCCGCTTTAAATAATTTGTCGGCTGAAATAAATGACAAATTGACAAATTTGTCTGGTGATGTAAATGGATTAAATGAAAAATTTACCAGACTCAATTCCACTTCGTCTGTTAAGCTTAATGAGAAGATAAATAGCCTAAATTATAACTTGTCGGCTGAATTAAATGATAAATTGGCTAGCCAAACTGGTGAAATAAATAACAAGCTAACCAATTTATCTGGAGAGATAAATGATAAATTGGTCACCTTGACTTCCGAGATGAATGACAAGCTGAGTAACCAATCGGCCGAGTTAAATGACAAATTGATCAACTTATCTGCCGAAATAAATGACAAATTGATCAGCCAATCAGCCGAGATGAATGATAAGTTGACCAACCTGTCTGGTGAAATTAATGAAAGGCTGGCTCAACAAGAAGCGGAGGTTGAAAGACTAAAACGGATGTTGGAACATGGGGCGATGGCCTAGGGGAGCTCCTAAAGGAGGAGCTCTGCCCACATCCGTTACAAGAGGGACAAGTATGTGAACCCGCAGTTATGGAGAGCCGAGCAAGGATAAAGCCACCGACTTTTGATGGTAAGTCGTCCTGGGCGAATTACCTGAAGCAATTCAATGCTGCGGCCAGTGCTAATACCCATTAGGTCTCCAACAGATAAGGCGGTTGCCCTTACGGTGGCTCTTAGAGGCGACGCTCTGGGTGTCCTACAAACCCTCAACGCTGACGACGCATACGATTTTAACATGCTAGTAAGCCGGCTGGAGATGCGGTTTGGCCACGCCCACCTCGAACAGGTATACCTGGAGGGCAACAGCCTTTTATCACCAACTACATTCGGGCCGACGATGGTCTTCGTGCACCGGTGTCTACCAACATGGCGTATCCCGTGCCCCAATGAGGGTACAACCACAAAGGGAGGGTCTTGAAGACGTTGTAGGTTCGATGTCGCCCTCCAGGAGTCGACCCATCTTAGTTTCCCTGTGGCTAAGGCGCGTCAGAAGCGGACCTCTTCTTGCAGGCGCCCCTAACGTGCCCGAGCTCCCCACAGCTCCAACAGCGTACCGGTCTCCTTTTCCTGGACTCCAAAGCCTTCGCAACTTTCAGAATCGCGTCTTCAAAATTTTTACGGTTCTCTGACTCCTGCTGACACTCCTCTGTGTCGGTACTGTTCATGACTCGTACACGTGCATCGCTGCGATAAGCCTCCGTAGCCGCTTCAAATTCCAGTGCTGTGGATAGAGCGTCTACTAGCAATTTAGGGCGAGTCAGACGTACCGCTCTCTGAAGCTCCAAGTCCCTCAAGCCGTCGACGAACGCTTGGACTGCTAAGCACTCCAACAAACTGTCTCGGGCTGTTGGATAAGCCAGTCTTACCATCCTGGCAACGTCCGCTTCGAACTCTTGAATTGTCTCGGCTGCCTTTGTCCTTCTTGGGTTATAGAGCCAAACGAGGTCTCCTTCTTGGTACCCGCCCTGATCGGCTCTACTATCGTAGTGTCTCTTCATCCGGTCGCTGGCGAGGCGAAGATTCTTGCGAACTTCTCCAAGGTAGCAGCCTCTTGGTTGGGGACAGCATATGTTTCCACCCACTTGGAAAAACAGTCTACGATTACAAAAACGTACTTATTTCCAGCTTCACTTTCCGGGAATGGTCCTAATATGTCCATGGCTACCCTCTCGAAGGGGCTCCCCGCTATATACTGCTGCATCCGAGCGCGGCGTTTGGGAGCTGGTCCATTACTTGCAGAGCAGGTATTACATTTACGGCACCAATCCCTGACATCCTCAGAGCAGTTCACCCAGTAGAACCTTTCGCATACTTTCTGGAGTGTTTTCGTCACGCCAAGGTGTCCTCCTGACACTTCATCATGTAGCAGACGAAGTACCTCCGGCACGCAGGTCCTCGGTATCAGAAGCTGCTTCCTGGATAAGCTGCCGTCTACATTCTCCACAACCCGCTTGAGCAAGCTGTCTTCTATTACAAGGGAGCTCCACTGTGCCCAGTACGCCTTCAAAATAGGTGAGAATGGTTCTACCTCTTGCCAAGATAGGCGGCGATTGGCTAGTTTCCAGTCCCGTATCATTTTCAACTCAGGGTCATTTTTTTGCCGATCCCGGATTGTGTCAGGCGTCCATTCTTCACTAACTACTCCAACGGCGTAAAGGTTGGCCTCCTTTTGTTCGATTCGGTTACAATGGGAACAATTAGGCGGTCATGGTCTTCTAGACAGGGCATCTGTATTGCGTTGTCTTACACCTGGTCTGTGTTCAATTTCAAAGTCGCATTCCTGGAGTTTTTGTAGCCATCTGGCATCTTGGCCCGCAGGATTCCTGAAATTTAGCAGCCACTTCAAGCTTGCATGGTCAGTCCTCAGCAAAAACCTTGAACCATACAAATATTTGTAGAAATGGTCTACGGACTTAACAACAGCCAGGAGTTCCGACCTGGTTACGCAATAATTACGCTCAGGTTTTGATAGCGTCTTGCAGAAGTATCCGATAACCCGTTCCTGGCCCGGAAAGCTTAACGATCTAACAAAGAAGGACAGCTACCCATTGCTGAGGATCGATGATGCCCTTGACGCTTTAGCAGGATCCAGACTGTTTTCAACTCTGGACCTAAAAAGTGGATACTGGCAAGTAGAGATGGACCCAGCTGACAAGGAAAAGACTGCGTTTATCATTAGGTCAGGACTATGGCAGTTCACGGTTTTACCGTTCGGCCTCTGCAACGCTCCTGCGACCTTTGAACGCCTGATGGAGAACATTCTGAGAGGTTTGCCCTGGAAGATATGCCTCGTGTACCTCGATGATGTCATAGTGGTTGGCCGGACGTTAGAGGAACACCTGTCAAATCTTGAAGAGGTCTTCAACAGGCTTAAAGCGGCCAATTTGACGTTGAACGCAAAGAAGTGTCATCTTTTTCAAACAAAGGTAGCCTATTTAGGACACATCGTTAGTGGAGAAGGAGTTGCGGTGGACCCTGCAAAAAGTCTGGTAGTCCAGCAATGGCCTACCCCTGTCAATAAGCAGCAGATTCGAAGTTTCCTGGGCTTTTGTTCCAAATTACCGACTACTCTTTCGATACTTCCATCGGGATTTTGTTTTAGCTTATAAGTCCACTTACAAGGTAATGCTTTCTTGTTTTGGGGAAGTTTTTTAAGAGTCCATGTTTCATTGTCTGCCAATGCTTTCATTTCTTCATCCATGACTTGTTGCCAATTTATGAAGTCTTTCGATCTTATAGCATCCCCATATGTTTCGGGAGTGTCAGAAATCTCTGAAAAAATCAATGAAACATATTCTTCATATTTCTTAGGAGGTTTAATATTGTCCCTGTCTCTAAGGGCCATCCTCTGCTCCTCAACAGTCTCTTGGTCGCTAAGCCCATGGAGATCTTCAACATCGCTGCTTTCCTCTTTGGATTCTTTGTCATGATCTTGACTGGGAGGTTCTTCTTCGTTGCGCATCTCTGGTGATTTGTATTCGCCGTTCTTACTGGTAATCAGGATACCTCTTGGTACTAGAGGTCTTTCATTGAAGATTACATCTCTGGATCTTATAATCTTTCTTCCTTTATTCCATATCCTATAGCCGCCGAAGTCGTATCTAACTAGAATACCCTTTGTGGCCTTTTTGTCCATTTTTCCTCTTTTTTGTTTTGGTACATGGCCGTAACATTCACTTCCAATTATCCTAAGATGTTTAATGCTTGATTTCTTCTTGTGCCAAAGTTCGAATGGAGTCTTGTTTTCGACAGTAGTAGGGCCATTCCTGTTTAGAATGTAGACTGTGTTATTGACCAATTCAGCCCATAATGATTGAGGCAAATCACCATGAGAATGCATCATAGCTCGAGCTGCCTCTACAACTACACGGTTGTCCCTCTCTATGTAGCCGTTCATCTCGCTGCAATAAGGCATGGTGAGAATCTGTTGGATTCCATTGTCTTCTAAAATCTTCTTCATTTTGGAGTTGTCAAACTCGCCTCCGTTATCGCTGAGAAATGACTGAACATTGCTACTTTTCAGCGCCCTCTCATGAGCACATAGTTGAGTAGTCAAATTCTCGATGGTCCTGTCCCGCCTGGCCATCAATCGCCAACTGGACTTAAAGGAAAAATATACCTGGGGCAGGGTATCTAAAATTTTACTGATTAGAAGAATGTCAGGAAGTGATGAAACCTCATCCCCTTTACTCAGTTCCCTATTTATAATGTTCCAAATATTTTTCAGTTTTGAAAGATGATTAGCCATATCATCACTATGGTCATAAGAATAGTTGAAAAACTGCATGCATAGGTCGAAGGATTTATCCTCCTCTACGTCTTCATATAACCTGTGAAGCTCAAGCCACACATCCCTTGCTGAGCTGAACCTCATGATTTTTGTTAGTGTATCCTCAGACATATTAGTAGTTAGATAGAGAAGGGCTATTGTGTCGGCAGCCCTGAACTTATCTAAATCAACTTTAAATTATTTTACCTGCTCTGCAGTTGCTTTTTCCTCCAGCTTCTCGGGGGCAGTAAGTTTTCAGGTCACTATTTCCTCTCCATCAGGAAAACTCCTAAGCAAGATGAAGATTTTAAACTTCCAAGTAGACTAATTGCTCTTCCCCTCAAGAGGGCCGACGTTTACTTTCAAATCCATGATATTACACAATAATGATTACAAAGCGCTGTGTAATAGTGCTGGGCCCATAACCTATTAAAGTTTTAAAATAAAGAAACTGCATAAGCACATTTCAAAAAGTACGCCTTTTTATTCACTATAACCTACAAAAAGTTATACACAGTGTTGCCAGTTAGAAAAAACAATTCTACTTAACATCAATATATAAATACGATATTATACAAATGCAAATACAAATTAGTAGTAATGAAAATATCATTAACATTGAATAAAGTGAATAAGTTCAAAGTCTCAACAATTTCTATTCCGTTCAGATCATGGAATCATTACGGATACCCTAATTTGCCTGCATCACAGCAAGAAAATTGGACTGTCAAAACGTCGACAAATTTAGAAAAGCCACGGTATGTTATTATCGCATTCCAGACTGATCGAACAAGAAACGATAGCAAAGATAACAGTCAGTTTGATAGTTGCAAATTGAAAAATTTGAAACTCTATCTGAATAGTTAACAATATCCTTATGATGATTAGAATTTAGATTTTGACCTTGGAAAAGTGGCTCTCCTCTACGAAATGTATAACGAGTTTGAAACGAGTTATTATGGTAATAGACATTCTCAACCTCTGCTGTTGAGATCCGACTTTGAGACCCTCGCACCTATAGTCGATTAAGATTGTTCTAAACAATCTGAAGCAATAAAAGCAATAAAAGAGTACCACTATTGATATTCGCGTAGAACTAGAGGCGAGTGAGAACTTCCCGCCTAATACTAAGGCATACTGTCTCAATATTCACGATAATGTAGTGGAGTACGAAGTGGGAACCGGTTTGGTCCGCAAATTATACTGATACTCTACGCGTATCATATAGACCTTATTTAAAACCGAAATGAGGTCAGTCCAACGCAGGACTTTGACTCTGACACATATGATGTATTCAGCGGTCATTGATTTTCAAGGCTATCGATCAGCCTCTAACTCATTAATCGTTAAAGAACTATCTCTCGTCTCTGTCAGTCATGACTCATCATGGCATTGGTTTTCCAAACCACCTCAGGATGCTGATGGGTTATGAAAAATATTCACGGATTGAACTGGACCTATGGCGATGTAGAATATGAAGATATGAAGAATTTATTACTAACCATTGCGGCAGACTACGATATATTGTGGGGAAAAGGGATGGGAAAATGCAAATTCATAGAAAGCGTTATCGATAAACCAGTCTATGATCTCCATGATTTCGGCTGTCCGAATTTAAAGGAATTAGAAAAAGAACAGATCACCTGTCATTTTCATTTAAAAACTTCGTTTGTTTGTTCATTGAACCAAGCCCATCGTTTAGCTTCATGGATCAGAAGGAATCCTGATGCTACCAACTTTGAAAAAGAAGATGTACGAGCACGATCCTACAGAAACAGCACCACGGACTCACCTCATCACCTGGTGTCGATAGCGGGATTTATCCGCTTAGCCAAGGACAAGGTTAAATGTATATACTGCGACCTAGTTTATGACACCAAGTCACCGATCAACCCTCTCAAGTACCATAAGGCAAATAGTCCTCAGTGTTTGCGGTTTGAGGAGGAGGAGGAGTATTTATAAAACCACAGGAAAAAGGAAAACTTGGTCTCACTTTGATAATGGACAGAATGGAGTCAGTGATACGTCGCTTGGGAGAGGAAGGCATAGAAACTTTAACTACAGAAGAATTGAGAATTTTACCTCGATCATTACTTTTGTACCTTTTTGACTACACATTGGACTACATCTGGGACAACTTACCTGAGGAATGGCGAGAGGACGAGGAATTTATCCAGAAACGAAGACTCTGCTACCTCAATGAACATATCAATTATTAATTGTGCTCTTATTATATTTGTAATTTATTCCACGTTTTATTTCAAATAAACCATGCAAATTTTAATTTTTTTATTTTAATTTTTTTTTACCTTTATTCTCCTGTTTACTTAGGGAAAAGTTCAACAAATAAAAAGTATATGCATAAAAATTATTTATTGAATATATAGTTCAAAATACAATTTATGTGGGTATTATTACATATTTCTTGAGTTCATTTAAATTATAAAAAAGAGTATCAGTATTAATATTTAAGTCCTTTGATGCAGATTCGAGTGGTTCATTCAGCTGAACTTCTTCATGTTTCTTATACAGTTCGACCATCTTGGTTATCAGGCGGAGTGAATTGTTACTCAATACTCTTACACAGCTTTTCCGTTTCCATCCTGTTGCAACATGTTGAAGGTGAACTCTGCTGAAGGGTCGATTAACTCTGGTTAAACATAGCAAAACAAAGTACAACCTGTTTTATTTTCATGATCCTGTTCCTCCCCTTCTTGGAATATGTGCAAAATACATTTTTGCATCTTACTCGGTCTTCAGCCTCCACTCTCTTGGGCCTGCTTTGCATAAGAGATAAGATCCTTGGAACCTGATCAGCGACGAATTTCCATTCTTCTATATCTAAATCTCTATTGTTTTCTTGTCGATGACAGCGACAGTGGGCACAAAATCGCAGAGACCGACTCGAACTAGTTTGCTGCTAGTGATGGGGTAGTCAGTCACCAGTTTCAATCGTCGTGGTCCAACCATCTCACAAGGCTTCAACGTTAGAACTAAAAGAATAAACAGAGCGGAGGGGGAGAAATATGAAGTATTTCTATATTTTTTATAAGTTGATTTACGAGTATTCCGTTTCTTTTTATTTCATAAAATTCAATTTGTTTTTTTAAATTATCTAGTTGATAAAGGTACCGTTTAAGTCTCTGACGCATAACAGCAACAACCACAACTGTTTGCCTGTTCTTTTTTATAATCAACTTCATCTATTATTAATGGTAGCTTCTGTAGTTGTTCCGAGTATTCAATAAACGGACAATATTTAGACCATTTCTTATGATCTGCAAAATGATCGTCATGTTCTAACCATTCATGTAGTACTACGCCACAAAAAGGACATCTTGTCCGGTCTGATTTTTTCAAATAATAAAATCCTGCCGCTGCAAGCTTAACGGCACTTCACTGGTGAAGTCCGTCCAACAAATGTAGACAGTCGATCTTCCTCATTTCTTAGGCTCCAACCTGTTCGCATTCCCATCTTAAACTAATTGATAGAACGGGGAACGACTCATAACAGGGGAGGTCACTGAAGATAGGATATAAAACAGTATAGACTACTGACCTTTTTAGTATTCTCTATTCTTTTTAAAAAATAAATGGCATTAAAAGATAACATCAACACAAGTCTTTCATATGTTATTTAAATCCACCCTCCTCTCATGACCGACCTGAGGAGAGAGAGTGCTCTGAACTTGTTTACATACTTGCCCGTCCTGACATTTACCCGGGTCAGTGGGCCCGTCTAGCGAGCAAACCAAAAGGAAGAAGATCAAGGTCGCAAGACCGGCGCCATCTCTTGCTCAGAACCTGATAGACCAGGGTCAATGACCCCGACTAGCGAGCAGCCCTAAGGAAGTAGGTCAAGGTCACAGAACCGGTCCCGTTACTAGGTCAAGGTCATGAAGCGAAAAATTCTGCTCAACTTTCTAATATTACCTACTAACGACTCTAACGATTTTGATCAAACTTATCATGTTTTATGAGAATCAAGTATTCTTTAACTTCAGATAAGTTTTATCATATAAATGTTCTGATGGGGCTTAAATGGGGAGGGGGACTGTTTTTTCCTATAAAGTACCTTCATTTTTGTTTATATGGAAATGAACTGTCTCTTGTTGTACCTAAAAATAAGAAATGGGTAAATTTAAAATAATATTAAAAATATATATAAAGGTGATAAAAAGGAAAATATTCCGACAACTCAAGAAACACGTTGAGCCCACGCATGTGCAGTACGCCTTTAATTACAGGCCATAATTAAAGACGTTCTGTTAATGGGAAAGAGTTGTCAACCTGTTTTGAAACATATCTATTTAATGGAAATTATTTATTTCCATGGTAACTAAATGAATTTTTTAACAACTAAATAAATAGCGACGAACGACGAAGTTAACTAGGACATTTACTACACAATGAGCTATCAAACAGCGCTGACGGATTTGTTCCCTGACTCACTTAATGATCGCTGGAGGACATATGATATTTAGAATTGTTTTCGTAAATTATGAACATTATTATTCTTTACCTAAGATTAATTTTAATTACCACGAAATTAAGTTTTGTCAGATTTCTATAGTTTTATGATTTATTTGTGAACGTGGATTTTAGTGTATGTCTCGAAAATTTAGTCCAATAGTTTTATATCAACATAACTTTAACAGATAAAGTTCTAATCTCATTTTTTACGTTTAAGGAATAGAGACCTTTATTTTTTACAAAAAATAAATAAACAACAAGATTAAGCCATAAAAAAAATAGTAATAAGTAAAGCAATATAGAATATGGAATAAATAAAGAAAAATATGTAACAGGAAGGCCTCCTCTAAACTAAGTGGCCGAATCAAACTCTCGACTCAAATCTCAAAATTAGTTAGTTTAGTTCTGTTGTAATGAGTTTTTTTTTTTTTTTTTTTTTTTAATACTGACAAAGTTAATAATAATTTGTAGAAATATTTATGTATTCAAATTTACATCATATATGTTTGTAAATATGCTTCAAGTAAATATGCTTTTATAACAAACCACATTATAGTAAATTTCTAATAAAAAGTCGATTGGGGTTTTTAATTTGCCTCAAAATTTTTTAACGCATTATACGCATTCAGCATAACGGATACGTTCAAGCATCATTAATATTAATATGTTTTTAAGTACATTATTATGAGATTTTCGTTTTTATTGCAATTTCGTTATTAAATGTGCAAGACTCTAACTTATTTTTTAAAAATGTCAAAGATAGTTCAAATTATTTTTAAATATGTTTTTTGTGAACTTGAAAACTTCAAATACGCTCACTTCAGGAAAGGGAAATTTGAAAATTCATATTAATTTATTGCAATTTTGAGAATAGCATGAAAAATAGTTTGTAAATGTTTTTTATGTCTAGTGTTGATTAATGAAATTTAATAAAAAAAAAAAAAAAAAATAGGGACTGATATATGTTTTTACTTTTGACCCTTACCCGAAAGGTTCGTTTCCGAAAAATAGGGAACCCTAAGGACAACAATTGTTAAATCTGCCAATCATATATTTTGACATACTTATATTGATATATAAATACGAAGAAACCCCGAAAATTCGAATTATTTCTACTCCTGGGACGAATTGGCTTCAGAGGTCACGAAGAATTTCCCCGACCCCACCAGGAACCACCACCGTCGCCGACTAGGTTTGTTTCAACAAGCAGTCATGGACTAATTTTTATGCTCTCCACTCTGTTGATTTACAGTTTAATTGTTTTGTTTTCTCGTTCGATGTGTTCTTGTTCGGGAACCAACCACACATATAATCGAAGGAGTGGGGGCATGACAGCTATTCTAGCACTGCTTGTTGGAACACACCTGTATTATAAAATAATTAACTAGCAACAATTTCAGCTTTCTGCAGACATAATATCAAGCTTAATTCCTTTAAATAATTTAATCCTCCTACAAAAGACATATATTTTGGTCATTGTCTTATAATGTTTTATCTAATTTTTTTTTACAAGTAATAAAGAAAGCAATTAAAGTTAATTATTTTTTTATTCATAAAACTAAAAATGGATACAGTGTAGTATTTTGGTTGAAGACCTATTATGTGTTTTATTATTTATTTCTTGGGTGACCACTTGTCACTAATCTCCATACATGGGGCCATCCAGGAAGACCTAGATCATTCCAAAACATGTGGACATGTACTAATATACGACTTTAACTGTCCCTGGCAATTTTAGATCTTTTTACAATGTAACAGAAATAATCATCTGTTTTGTTTCACAATATTTACAAAATTAAAATTTTTGCCAATGAGAAAGATTTGTTAAAGTGCTGAAATTGGAGTTTGTCATTCTGTCAACTGAAAGGCTCAGGCTTGTTGTAGAAAAAAGAGAACCAGTAACCCCTCCTTCATTATTTTTACCCTTCCTTATCTCTACCTAGTTACCCATCATTCCTATCTGGGCTTGTTATCCTATAGGCATGTGCATTCTCCTCTGCATTTTTGCATCTGTTTGGAGTTTCTTTTTACCTACACAAGCTCTGGGATACCTCTTGCTTGCCACCTTTTCCCAGCCTCATCAATATTATGCTAAGGTTATAAGTAAATAACAGGCTGTAAGAACTCATTTTGGACATATTGCTTTTTGATGAATGGGACAAACATTCTCTGTAATGTAAACTTGGGATGTAGTACTAAAATTAAGATATTTCAAAGAAATTAAATTGCCTAATCAAAATTATTTATGTTTTCCCAGATAATTTATACGTACACTGAAGCTGTCCAAACAGTTGACCCAAAATTAGCTGTTGGAAAACCACACATGTTGTATGTTAATTTTGCAAAATTCTATGAAGAAAATGGCCAAGTAGAAGATTCTAGAATAGTTCTTGAAAAAGGAACACAGGTACCCTATACTAAAGTTGAAGATCTGGCATCTGTATGGTGTGAATGGGCAGAGATGGAGATTAGAAATGAGTAAGTATTTTGATCTGATCATTTCTAAATAGATTTTTATCGCTTTAATTTACATATATTTTAAATAAAGTGCCATGCTTATTTAATAAAAGTACGAAGGAATGGAGGAATTTTGAAAACATGCATAGTAACCTGTGAGTAACAAAGATATATGGGTGACTCATATATTGTGCCACCTGATTATGATGAAATCTTAGATGTAATCAATAATTCAACCAATGAAAAAACACTTATTTGGAACATTTAATAAGTGTACCCTTTCTTTATGATTTTATTAAATCAATATATTAAATATATTGATATTGTGACGTTAAATCGTCAAATAAAAGCATATGGTTTTAAATCCCAAACCTTTTGTTGGAACGAACTATCGGTCGGAACAAACCATTTGAGCACGTGGATGGGCCTAGATCTTTTCGACGGAGGCCTGGAACCTCCTAAAAGGATCCTTTTAAGACTATATATTAGGTGCGAGTGACTGGGCCAGTTAGTCTTAGTCTTTGTCTTGACTGTTAAGCTCAAGCCATATGATTGTGGCCTATAAAGTTATAATTAGAGCTCGGATTCCCGTGCAATTGCATCTTTTTTTTGGAAAGTCAGAATAAAGCGAATTCAAGTCACTTATCCGAATCAAGCCTAATGGGATGTTTTAATGAAGTTTTATACTGCACGAAATTGCACGTTTTGGGGTTTACTGCACGAAATTGCACGTTTTGGGGGTTACTGCACGAAATTGCACGTTTTGAAGTTTTATTGAAAGAAATTGCATTATTTGAAGAAAAAAAAAATCTGGTGCGTGCGCGCAACACACAACTTTCACTTACCAACTTACTTAGATTAGAAATTGACGTGTTTTGCTAAATATCATTTCCCAAAGTCACACATTTTTCTACATTCATATCTTATTTTTGTTAATCGTTAAAGCCGTTTTTGAGTAAATAAAAAAACCCGTGAAAATGATACAAAATTTATTAAGTAAAGTCCCCCCTCCCGTAGATCAATTTTGATGAAATTTTTACAGTCATATCTCGGGCATATAAATACATTAAATACCAAGTTTGATCAAAATCGTTAAAACCGTTTTTGAGTAAATAAAAAAAACACGTGAAAATGATACAAAATTTATTAAGTAAAGTCCCCCCTCCGGTTGATCAATTGTGATGAAATGTTGGTTATCACATATTTGGCATATAAATACATCAAATACCAAGTTTGATCAAAATCGTTAAAGCCGTTTTTGAGTAAACAAAAAAAAACACGTAAAAATGATACAAAATTTATTCAGTAAAGTCCCCCCTCCGGTTAATCAATATTGATGAAATTTTTACAGTCATATCTCGGGCACATAAATAGATCAAATGCTCAGTTTAATCAAAATCGTTAGAGCCGTTTTTGAGAAAATCTAAAAAAACGTAAAAAGTTGTTAAATAAAGTACCCCCTCCCTTTGAGCAATTTTGATGAATTTTTTGCTGTCACAGCTGAATTTCAGCTTCCCACGGTTTATAGTTTTTGAGCTAGTCTGTTCACACACACACACACACACACACACACAGACACACACACACACACACAGACCATTTCGCGGGACTTGGTCATTTCGACTCAGGGGGCCCCAAAACGTGTATTTCCGTTGAAAACGGGAAGTCGAAATTTTTCACGATCGCAATACTTCCACTTACTATATATTTCATATATAGGTAAGTGAAAGTAAAAATGATTACAAATTTTAATTTTCTTAAATACGCATAAAAAAAATTAGGGAATTAGGAATAGGAAAAGAAAAATACCAGAAAGGAAACATAGGGAAAAAATAAAGGGAACTTGAGAGATGTAAACAAACACAAACCTCCAATTTCCAAGAACTAAGAGCTCAGTAGTTCCTGGATGTTTACATTTTGTTTCTTAAAGCCGCGTTTACACCGGAGTTTCAAACAAAAAGTTGCAAACTTTTGTTGCAAACAGCAGTTGCAAACAGTAGTTTCAAATAAAAGTTTGCAACTTTTATTTCATGGTTTTATTTCCAAGTTTCATGAAAATGTTTGAAACACTTTCGACCTTGATTATGACTCGCCTATGTTCTGGTTCCTGGGATCAGTCCTTCCCAGGATGTCAAGTGTCGAGGATGTAATTTTAGCCGCGGCGGCGTGTGTCGTGTTGTCAAAGCAACGTAGGCCGAGACGATACTGGGTGAGGCCGTCTCTGCATCCCAGAGCTACGTACAGTGGAAACGACCTGTTGGACGATTTAAATAGAGATGATGTTGACCCTCTATCAGCTGAACTGAGAACGGACGGAAGTTTTAAAAACTTTGTAAGAATGACCAGTGAGGATTTTGAATATCTAACTTTAATGATTGGTCACAAAATTTCGAAAAAGGCTACGAATTACAGAAAGGCTATTTCTGTAACGGAAAAACTAGCTGTAACCTTGCGCTTTTTAGCTACCGGAGATTCATACACAAGCTTGAGTTACCTGTTCAAGATATCAAAATCAACCATATCTTTGTTTGTACCTGAGGTGTGCGAGGCTTTGATAGATCTTCTGAAGGATAACATAAAGGTGAGTGATCACGTGAGTGAGAGTGGAGGTGGCAGCGTAGGGGATGGCGGGGAAATGTTTCTGTTTCGTGTTTCAACGGCACATAGTGAACGAAACCAGTGTTGCAAACAAAAGTTTGCAACTCCCTTTGATCTTTACCGACTTCTGGTGGAAACAAAAATTTCTGTTGCAAACACTGAAAAACTGTTTGCAACAGTGAAATGTTTCATCTAAATATGTGCGTTTTTAGAGATGTTTGCAACTTTTGTTTGCAACTCGTGTTTCAAACTCCGGTGTAAACGCGGCTTAATTCTCATCGTTCTGTCACTATCAATCTTGCTTCTGTCGAGTATATAGTTACTTAAAATGCCAAAAATTGGAGGTGTGTCTTCGAAAATTGCGGGATGTATTGAAAAATATCCTGACTCAAAAGGGATGGTAGTGTAGTGTTTTGCAAAACTTGTGATAAAAATATTGGATGTGAGAGGAAATCACAAATTGATGCCCACTGCAGCACAAGTAAGTACCTAATTATTTTTTAACCATAGAACGGTAACAGGGGTAGTGCGTGTCATCAGAGTGATTTAAAAATAAGCCACGCACCAGATATTGCATCTAGTAATTCCATAATTTGAGTAGTATCTTTCCTTTATAAGATATCCTTTTTTTTCAATATAATTACAGCTCAAATGCGAGTGTTTTAATCCACATCTTGTTACTATTTGAAGTAAATATTTTATATTCTGATTTTTTGTTTTACCGGAAATATTTTCGAAAATAGAATTGGAAAAAAATGTGCAATCAATTATCAAATTAAAAACCATTTTTTTGAATCCAACCAGTCAATCTGATTTGGCATTTATTAGATCGAATTTAGCAGCTTTGGCGGTTGCTCTTACAGAACCAGAGGAGAAAAATCATTCTCTATATGACCAAATAAAAATAGTTAAGGACGTTGGAAAACCATTGGAACAATCAAGAGCGAAAAAGGAATTATCATTTACGAAAAAATTCGAAAATTTTTATAAAAAAATCGTCAATAGAAGCTATTAAAAAAATGTAATGATTGCCTGAACGGAAATTCAGTCACTGTTGAATTGAAGGATATCTCTAGTTGCTGAGTCGCTATAAATATTGTCCTTTAACGATTGTAGCAGTTAAGATATATTTTTCTAAATTGAAAGAAAGTTTAAGTGACAGGAGGCTCTGTTTTACGGGAAAAATTTAGAAATGTATTTATTTATAAAATTTGATTTAAAAATAATCAATTATAGTTACATTTCTAATGTATTCCATTAATTTTTCTTTACTAATGAAAAAATCACTATTTTACCAAAATCTATTTTAGAACCAATATTTTAAAAATAAAAGATTTTACTTCAATTTACTCTCCGCTACTTATTTATTTAAAAGTAGCTATATATTGTTCACATCAATAATTTAATTCATGATTTTCAAGCAATAATTTTTTTTTTGCATGTTTTTGCACGTTTTAAAGTTTTTATTGCACGGTTTTGCACGTTTTTAAGTTTTTATTGCACGTTTTCAAATTTTTACTGCACGGAATTCCGAGCTTTAGTTATAATTTTTGCAACCTGCTTGAATATTTATTTTTTTATAATTCGTGTGGCATTGTATATTTTCGTTTAATAAATATTGGTTAACCCGCAGAAGTGTTACAATATATTTTTAATATATTAAATTGTAAAACTTATGTGGGTTAACAGTTTTTATTGATAGAAAAAAAAATAACAATATTCAATGCCATTCAAATTATGAGAACACAAATATTGGAACAAACAATTAAGAAGGTTACAAAAATTATCACTTCGTAAAACATCATATGACCTGCACTAGAGCCATGGGCGGATCCAGCCGATCGTAAAGGGGGGGCTGCAGCGTCACAGCCCTTCATTTGGATCTGCTAATCAGCTTTTTTTCCCTTTATGTTCCTTTCCTACAACTAAAATTCTACTTGTTCTGCACATTATTTGTTCTTTAACTTGCTTCCTTGAATTAAGAAAAGTAATATTCTATCTTTAAAATACGAAAAAATTTTCAAAGGGAAGGGCTATAGCCCCCCCCCCCCCCCCTCTGGATCCGCCAATGACTAGAGCACTAGAAACACTAGAGCTTTCCTGGGCATTTGCTGGAGCACTTTGGCGTTAATCAAGTCATGTCCAGGGGCTTTTATTTTAGGTAACTTTTTTATTTGTTCAGCGACGTGTGCTGTTGTAAAGGAAGGAGGAGGTGGGGTCAGTTGAAGTGGTATGTCTAGAGTGTTATGTACATGGCTATCGTGGTCAGTATTACTGAGTCTAAGTGTGGAATAAAAACAGATGGTAGGTAGTCAGCGAAAGTTCTGATTTTTCCCCATCAGCCACAGTCCAGGAATCCTTCCCGCCGTAGGGGAGCTGGCACCTTGTGATGGTTAGCAAGTTTTTTGGTATGTCTCCACAAGCTCCCATTGTCAGTCGAAAGATTAGTAATATAGTTGTCTTGAGTTGTTCGTTCGTGTCTAGAAGTCGGCCAGTAAGTAGGTGAATGAGGTGATATGGTGTCTAATGAAAGCTCATGAAGAACATACCTTAGGTCCCTTCCTCTTGGAGTAGACAGTCTTGAACCCCAGAACTCATGTTTAGCATTAAAGTCACCTCCTGCAGTGAAGCATCTACCTAGACTTTTAAAGAAGTTACTAAACATTGCGAATGACAAGACATATCTAGGGTAGCAGTAAAATAGTAATGTTTTGATTTTTAGTAAATAGTGATATTGCTGTAGCTTGAATGTCTGGTCCTATGGGTATTTGTATCGAGTTATGTTTGAGTATTGTTCTGATGAGTATGGCAGTACCTTCCGGGTGGTCTGTTTGGTGGATTTTATAACCCTGAATGTAAAATTTAGAATGTAGTGTCAAATGTGTTTCAGTCATGAGTACTATACCAATGCATTTCTCGTGTAAATATATGTCCAGTTCAGTCCTATGCAGATTCAGTCTGTTTGCATTCCAGGACATGGAGCCCACAGTTCTCTGATTAGGGGGCATATTGTACTTTGATTTGGCTTGCTGCTGAACTCTTCCTTCAGAAGGGCATTGAAAATTCAATTTATATAAATGCCAATTTTATATTTAGGAGATGGGGCCATCAACTCCATATTTTTAAATTCCTTAGAGGTTGTGGGGGGGGGGGCTCAGTGACTAAGCAATTTTACTTTTCTAGGGGGGCAGGTGAGTGGTTTTATTGTTTAAAATTTGTCCATCAAGTTCTTTATAATTTACTATTTTGATACTGTTCAACAACAAAAAAAAATCATTGTGCCCCTACGCTGTAAACAATTTTGAAAATCTTTACAAATTGAAAATTTATAAGTAACACATATTAATTTTAAATGAAAAAAACAAAATAGAAAAATATCACTCTGAACATGTACAACTTTTTCCCATGATAAATAAGAAAAGGTTTATAATACGAGTATATGCATCAATTTTTACTTTCACTTACCTATATATATGAAATATATAGTAAGTGGAAGTATTGCGATCGTGAAAAATTTCGACTTCCGGTTTTCAACGGAAATATACGTTTTGGGGTCCGGGTCCCCTGAGTCCAATTAATCAAGTCCCTCGAAATGGTCTGTGTGTGTGTGAACAGACTAGCTCAAAAACTATAAACCGTGCGAACCTGAAATTGGGTATTTAGTGTACGTATATGCCCGCGATGTGACAGCAAAAATTTCGTCAAAATTGGTCAAAGGGAGGGGGTACTTTATTTAATAACTTTTTAAGTTATTTCGATTTTCTCAAAAACGGCTCTAACGATTTTGATTAAACTGAGTATTTGATCTATTTATATGCCCGAGATATGACTGTAAAAATTTCATCAAAATTGATCGACCGGAGGGGAGACTTTACTTAATAAATTGTGTATCATTTTTACGTGTTTTTTTTATTTACACAAAAACGGTTTTAACGATTTTGATTAAACTGAGTATTTGATCTATTTATATGCCCGAGATATGACTAAAAATTTCATCAAAATAGATCAACCGGAGGGGGGACTTTACTTAATAAATTTTGTATAATTTTTACGTGTTTTTTTTTATTTACTCAAAAACGGTTTTAACGATTTTGATCAAACTGGGTATTTGATGTATGTATATGCCAAAGATACGATAGCCAACATTACATCAAAATTGGACAAACGGAGCGTGCACTTTATTTCTTAATTTTTTTCCAATGTTTACCTTTTTTTCCATGATCTCAAAAAAGGCTTTAACGATTTTTATCAAATTCGCCATGTTTAATGAAAATTAGGTGTTCTTTAATATCAAGTAAGCTTTATCATTATTAAAATGTTCTGAAGGGGCTTTTTTGGGGGGGGCTGGGGCCTTTTTTTTTTTTTTTTTTGTCTTCTATAAAGTACCTATGTTTTTGTTTATATGGAGAAATTAACTGTCTCTCGTTACGCCTAAAAATAAGAAATGGCTATATATGAGATATGATAAAAATAAAGAAAACATAAATAGGAGAAAAAAAGAAAAATATTCAGTCAACTCATAAAACTCGTTGAGCCCACGCATGCGGAGTACGCCTTTAATGACAGACCATTGTTCATAATTAAAGCCGTTCTGTTCATTTGAGAAGTGGCAATTAACAAAACGCATTAGTTCCTAATCTACGTAATTTGGTAAGTGAAAGTTGTGTGTTGCGCGCACGCACCAGATTTTTTAAAAATCTGGTGTGATGCGCGCAACACACAACTTTCACTTACCAACTTACTTAGATTAAAAATTGACGTGATTTATAAATGCCATTTCTCAAAGTCACACAATTTTCCACGTTCATTTACTTATTTTTGTTTGTATTTGCTGTTTAAAGTACACTAAAAATTTTTATTATTAAATAAAAGTTTTTACTTATGATAATTCGGCAATGCAAGCATAATACTCTGTCATCTGATTTTATAATTCTCTATGTTGTTGAAAACTTCATATAGTTCTAATGAAACAAATAATTTCCATTAAATGAACAGAACATCTTTAATTATAAAGTATTTGTCTGTCATTAAATGGCGTACTGCGCATGTATGAGTTCATTGTTTTTTTCATATTTCATATTTAGCCATTACTTATTTTTAGGCGAAACGTGAGACAGATAATGTCTCCATATCAACAAAAACAAAGGTACTTTATAGGAAAACAAAATAGGCCCCTTCCCCATTTATGCCCCTTCAGAACATTTTAATAATGTTAAAGCTTACCTGATATTAAAAAATACTTTATTCTCATTTAACATGACGAGTTTAATCAAAATCGTTAAAGCTATCTTTGAGAAAATCGAAAAAAGCTTAAAAATGGGGAAAAAAGTTATAAAATAAGTGCCCCCTCCAGTTAATCAATTTTGATTAAAATTTTGCAGTCATATCTCAAGCATATAAATAGAATAAATACCCGGTTTTATCAAAATCCTTAGAGCCGTTTAAAAAAAAAAAAATGAAAAAAGTTATTAAATAAAGTACCCTCTCCGTTTGACCAATTTTGATGGAATTTTTGCTGTCACATCATATACCAAATATACTCGTACATATATACTCATACATATACCAAATACCCAATTTCAGGTTCTAGCGGTTTATAGTTTTGAGCTAGTCTTTTCGCGCAAACACGCACACACACGCATGCACGCACGCATTCACGCCTATACGCGAGTGCACGCACACACACACGCACGCTCACTCTCCAACGCGAGTGCGCGACGCAGGCACGCGCGCGCACACACACACGCTTTCGCGGGACTTGGTTATTGGCCCCTGGGGACCCGAAAACATTTAATTCCGTTGAAAACCGGAAGTGGAAATTTTTCACGATCGCAATATTTCATATATATGTAAGTGAAAATTATTAAGCTAACAATCTATATTAATATTTATATCACTTACCTTGTGATTGAATGTACCGGTGTTTTCAAAAAATCAGGGAACATTTACTTTTAATAAGAAGAAAAACAGAATCTAATCCACTGAAAACCTAACAGTGGAGCGCTAGTGGCTATGATAACACAACTGTGGCCACATATGATTGGGAACCCAAAGATAGCAAGTTCAAAACCCGGAGCCAGGGGAAATTTAATAATACGGAAATTTAATAATACTCGGCATTAATCCCCACCCTCTCCCCTGGCCCGGGAAACCACGTTGACCCTAAAAGGCGAGGAAGGGGATGAAAAAAATAAAAAAACAGCAAAAAAACTGTTCTTTTAAATTTTAGTTGTACTGTAATGAGTTTCACATTTTAAAATATTTGTAACTGAGAATGAGAGGTGTTGGAAGTTCTGGAATTCCAACTTTTTGGGCTGGTAAAGAAAAACATTTTATTCCGTTTTTTTTTTTTGCAAAAACATTTTTTTTTTTAAGTTTAGCTTTTTTTTTTCTTACCGCTACTCTTATCTCATTCTTTTACTAGCTCTGAAGAAGCCAGAGTAGTTAGACGAAAGTTTGGTGATTGTTAGCGATATTATATTGTCAAACAACAAAGACCAAATAACCTTAAAAAAGCAAGACCATGGAACCCTAAAAAAACACATGAATTCTTACTGAGCAAGTAACACCTTGGGTAATATTTATACTAACCATTTAATTAAATATGTAACTTATAATACAATATACAATTATATTCTTTAATGAGAAACATGGTTACAATTCCTTTTATTTCTGAAAAATTAATAATTAATATTCAATGTAATTAGCTGTCTATTTGTCTTTAGGAACTGTGATGAAGCCTTAAAAATTCTCCAGAGAGCTACAGTGATGCCAGCTAGGAAGGTTGATTATCATGACGACTCAGAAACTGTGCAAATGAGATTGTATAAATCATTGAAAATATGGTCTTTGTATGCTGATTTAGAAGAAAGCTTTGGAACCTTCAAAGTAATATTTTTAAAGTTTTTTTTTTATCATTCTATTTCTATTATATATATTAGTGATGCCAAAAACTAGTATTTTACAATAACAGGTACAACCAGACCTGTTCCAAAGAAATACCTGTTACAAAATACCTGTTACTAATACCATTTAATTTTTCTCCTCTAGATACTCATTTACCGAGTGTTCACAGCTGTGTAGAGCATATTTGTTTTTTAAATACGAATAAGAATTTATTATTAAATGATTTTTATGTGAATATGAAACAAATTGTTCACACGACACTATTTGTAAATGCGAGTACCATTTTTCCTATAAACAAAAATATATTCACAAGGAAAAATTTATATATTCACCGTAAAATCTGAGTATAAAAATAATATTAATATAAAATATTCATACTTTCTCGTGATTTTTCAAAAATATACATGTTTTTCCAAAAGACGTTGTTTTTTATCACCATTTAATCCACGAAATCTGCCCATACTAACACCCATGGCACTGGGTGATACTTCTACGAAAGAAAAGTACCACCCAGGGCGGGACTCGAACCCGCAGCTCCGACATGAGAGTACAGCGCTTTACCGCACAGCCACACCGGGCCCCTCCACAAAATCTTGATAAGTGAATGAATACAATTTTTACACCTTTCATAAAACACAATATTGTAATGAATAATCAGTGGACATAATTAACCTTAAAAAATTATGTTATTACAATAATTCAAAACAAATGGAAGTATATTTTTATAAAGGTATTTGAGTGTATTTAATAATAATAATGAATTAAAATGAAGGAGTAAGTAAGAATGTGTCCAATAGAATTTAGTTTAACTCAATGTTATTGGAAAGTTATTGTTATTAAATAGGGTGAAAAAAATAGTAAACAAATATATTTGTATTATATATTAGTTAACTAGGGAGCGGGGTAGCCCACTGGTAAGGCAGTGGACTGCTGTGCTTAAGGTCCCGAGTTCGAATCTGACATGGCTCATGATATCTTTATTATTCGCCACAGTTCGTCTCGTGGGCCGAGAGACCCTCCTGGGGCAAACCCAGCCTCTATAAAGTGGGTACCCTTAATTGAAAAATTAAGGGGAAAGAACCTGGCGGTTGAGCGTGATCACGGTCAAATCACCTCCTTGCACGACCGCTGACCAAGAAACAGTACTCTTCCTTACATAGTACTGCACCCAAGACCCTTTATGGGTTGTAGTGGAACAGGATATTAGTTAACTACGAAATACTTGTACTCGATCTGGGGTGAACAAGTACGAAATAACAGGTCCAAAATACGCGTAGTGGTCCAGCGCTGCCTGGCGACGATACGCATTACTAGTGAAGAAGTACTAAATAACAGGTCCGGTGTAAAATACTCGATCTGATGTCAACAAGTACGAAATACTCATACTCGATCTGGCACGAAATACTCGATCTGGTGTGAACAAGTACGAAATAACAGGTCCAAAATACTGGTAGTGGTCCAGTGCTGCCTGGCGGCGATATGCAGTACTAGTGAAGAAGTACGAAGTAACGAGTATAAAATACTCATAGTGGTCCAGCGCTGCCTTGCGGCGATATGCAGTACTAGTGAAGAAGTAGGATATAACAGGTCTGGTGTGAAATAAGAGATGTGAGATAACAGATATTTGTTATCAGGTACAAAATACTCATAAACTAGTCTTGACCCCGCGTGGCGGCCAGTAGATTAGTCTATATCGTTTGGCATATAAGCTGTACCTGTTATTTTTGAAAATCGATAACAGGTACAAAGTTGAGTTTGCACATACCTGTTACAAAATAACAGGTCCAGTATTTCCGAACCATCACTAGTCTATATCGTTTGGCATATAAGTCGTACCTGTTATTTTTGAAAATCGATAACAGGTACAAAGTTGAGTTTGCAAATACCTGTTACAAAATAACAGGTCCAGTATTTCCGAACCATCGCTATTGACCACACTGTCTCTATCAAGCCACTGTACTCCTCATGGCTCGTACTCTACGACTAATCTAGAAATTACAGTTAATGACAGGAAAATTAATAATATGCAGTGTTGCCGTTTTGCGGACTTTAGTCCTATTTGCAGCCTTTTTTAAACGTTGCGTACTTTTTCGGACTTTTTTTTTCATCAGTGGACTATTTCACTTTTTAACACCGGCAATGATAATATGGTTTTGGCCCTCGGAACTTACTGGAGTAATCAGTATGGCCCTAAGGCTGGAAAGTTTGGCCCAATGACCCTGCTCTAGGTCATTGACGATCAGAGGTTGTGATAGCCACTAATTTTTGTTTTATATTCATTGAAAATAATTTGTAACCCTAAAATTTAAACACAAATTTGTTTGTAAACATATTTAGTACACACAATCGTATACATCAATTTATATAAGAATAATCAACAACAACAATATCCCCTCGGTACTATATCCTTTATGCACAATAAGAATATACATATATTCAGCTAAATTTCTGAATTTGTTACAAAAATCTGTATTCAGCTGATGTTCATCATGTTGAATACAAAATAAATTAATTACACATAATTCAATTTAAGAAATAAACGATTATCAATAGGTAACAATAAATTAAATCATTTTACGAATCAACAATTTTAACTATCTCAGTATTCAATAATTAAATTAACAGATATAAATATTTAATAATAAATATCTAAAAAAAATTACATAAAATTAACCGTTATACTCGCTAATTAATTTGTATCTATATTTCCATGCTTGTTTTGTGTAAGACAATAGCTTAGACCAGTTCTTACCGTTCAAGTACTCTATTAAATCCGACCTACTAATGATATATTGAGAGAACCATCTATTTCGGATTTCCCTTAACACAGGACAGGTGGTTAAAAAATGCACATCTTCCCTCTCTTTCAAATTACACAAGGTACAGATACCTTCGCCATGTTGATAATACCTTCTATGATTAAGGTATAACAGTTCCCCTCTCAACTTAATTATCCAGGCCATATCATTCGTGGAAAAATTATGGTTCATATAGCCAACCTCTTCACTTAAATCATGATTTAAATCTTTATATATTATTGATTCATCAGAAGCAGTACATAGCATAACTTGCTCCTGAAATATTTCATTTTCTATTTTATTTACCAAGTTATTGAGGATTTTTGGCCAATCACTAATGTTATTTATATTTATTTGTATGCCTAAATTGTTAGAGTCTAGTAAATAATTTATGTTTTTAAACCAAAATATATTTTTCTCTATTGTTTTATATGCCAAATTATTCATAAGCCGGTTTTTAGAATTTGTAACGTTTTCAATGTATTTCAGGTGTGTTTTTATAGTATGGATGAAAATGGGCTTTAATTTGGTTTCAACGGATAATTTATAATTCGATGTGTTATAAATTATAATTTATAGTTTGTAGCTTCTCTACTGTATAATATCTTTGGCCACCCCAAACCTGTGCACCATAACATAATATGATTCTTGATACTGCATTAAAAATGCTTTACTTAGGTGCAAAAGGAATATCCTTACTATTTATAATTTTAGACCATACTGAATTTATTCCTGATTTTGCTGCATAAGTTTTAACTCAAAATGTAAGTCTAGAGAAAATTTTGGTGATAATGTAATTCCAAGATATTTGTAACTTTTCACAATTTCAATGCTTCTCCCTCTGAATCTCCATTTTTCCTGCTGGGATAGTTTGCCCCCTCTTCTAAATACTATTATACTAGATTTTATTAAATTTATTTTCATGTTCCAGAGCTTAAGATACCCTTCTAGTTGATTTATCATAAGCCGCAGCCCGGTTGGATCTGGGGATAGTAAAACCAAATCGTCAGCAAATGCTAATATCTTAACCCTGCTGTTTTTTATCAATATTCCTCCTTCTAGGTATTCTTCTATGTCATTTAAAAATAATGAAAATAGTAATGGAGACAATACGCCACCCTGCTTCAGTCCCATCATCATTTCAAATTCTTTTGACAATCCTTCCTTGCTCCATACATATCCATACGTATTCTCGTGTAATGCACGAATAATTTTAATTAACTTGGAAGAAATTCCTAATTCATAGAGCTTATAGATTAAGGCATATCTATCAATTCTATCAAACGCAGCTGATAGATCAACGAAGAATGCATAAACCTTTTGTCCTTGTATGCTAAGCTTATAGTGTATTATGCTCATTAAGTTGAAGATATTGTCAATTGTCGAATATGATTTGCGGAACCCAGCTTGAAATTCTTTTAATATATTTTTTCACACACCCGTTCCGTTAATCTATTCAAAATTAATCTAGAGAATATCTTAGAAACAGCATTTTCAAAGGCAATACCTCAATAGTTGGCTACATTATTTACATATCCATTTTTGTGTAGGGGGAATATAATTGATTTATTGAACTAGCTATAACGTATATAATGCCTGTAATGCTAGGCTAATCTATTATCCATGTTCAATTTTAACTTCTTCTTCTTCTTTATCTATCTCCTTAGTGCTGTTAAGCGTGGAGTAGTTTATATGTTTTATTTTTTTTCTGTCTCTTTGAATCTTGTATACTCTGGGTGGGGGATTGGTCCAAGCCCCAGAGGCCCCGTATCCTCGGGACAACTGGATCCTCTATATATCGGTAACAGGTATCCCTAGGTAGATTGCCTTCACCACGGCTTGGAGCTCCAACTGCCCCTTTGCAGTACATCAGCCGTTCCGCCGGTCTCCAGCTCCGCCTGATGATGTCTAATCATGGACCCTGTTGACTTACTGTCTTTGGCTCCATGTTAGTACTGGTGCTACTGCTGCCTCACACCAGGGATATTTATCGACCTCCCGGTCTAGATCCGCCGTGTTTCGTCGATGCAGGGCCACCTCGAGCAGGATGTGGTCCTTACCACGCACGGACGGTCTTGGGGACTAGCTTCATACAGATCTCCACCAAGGCTTCTCAGATTTCTCGGCTAGTGCCCATGGTATTGAGGTAGGACCAGTGTCCAGGTCAACCCTAGCAAAGGTGCTACCTCTCCCCAATTCCTTGCCCTAGAAACTATTGATATATTGAAACTAGCTATAACCTATATAACGCCTGTAATGCTAGGCTTATCTATTATCCATGTTCAATTTTAACGTGCAATGTATTACAAGAAAAGAATTATATATACATATATATATATATATATATATATATATATATTGAAACTAGCTATAACCTATATAACGCCTGTAATGCTAGGCTTATCTATTATCGATTTTCAATTTTAACATGCAATGTATTACAAGAAAAGAAATATGTATATATATATACAGGGTGTTTCGGAATTGCACGTTCTCTAACACAAAATAAACAAAAAAGTTCATATTAACATGTATCTCAAACTCATTTATTAAACAGATATCAAAGGTTAAAGATTTATTATTACTATTTATTTATTATTATTACAACATTTAGAGTAAATGTTCAAAGGCGCCTCCGTTTTGTTGAATGCAACATTCAGCAGGACGAATCCATGCTTCTCTGGCTCTTCGTATAGCATCAGGATGGTGGTTGATAGTTACTGCGGCTTCCACGATCCGATTTCTTAGCTCTTCTTGCGTGTCAACTGCCGCAGAATAAACCATAGACTTCATCCAGCCCCACACAAAATAATCTAATGGCGTTAAATCCGGAGATCGTGGTGGCCATTTAACAGGTCCGTTTCGACCAACCCATCGGTCTCCATAAGTTGCATTTAAATAATCAGTGACACTATGAGAAAAGTGAGCTGGAGCACCGTCATGCATAAACCACAGCCTTTGCCTAATGCCTAGCGGAATATCATGCAGATTATTTTGCAAAAAATGCAAGTAAGATATACCTGACAGCCTAGGTGGCAAAAAGAAGGGGCCGATGATTTTGTCGCTTAGAAGACCACACCAGACATTTAAAGAGAATGTATGTTGGTAATGTCCAACAGCAGTCGTATGAGGGTTTTCTTCGGCCCAAGTTATGGGTATTTCGAAAATTAAGAATCCCGTTTCTTGTAAAGCAAGATTCATCAGTAACCAAAATGCAGTTCAGGAAGTTAGGATCTCGTGTGCATTGTCGAATTAACCACTGGGAGAAATTTCTGCGCTTGTTATAATCTTGTGGTAACAAATCTTGCCTACTTGATACGTGAAATGGATATAATTGTTGTTCGTGTAAAGTTCGCCATACGCTGGTAGAGGAAACATCGAAACGACGTGACAATCTTCTGGTACTAGTAGTAGGAGATAACTGAACAGCATCGAGTATTTCTTCTTCTACGTTTGCAGTTCGTCGAAATCGTTGTCGACCGGCGTTCACTCGTATAGGTTTTAGCGTACCATTATCCCTAAGACGTCTTTCAATGGCCTCAAACGTTTTACGATTTGGTATTCTTCAGTTAGGAAATTTTTCACGATATTTTCGAACAGCAGCAGCACCGTTTGTATGTACCTCGCCATAAGTTAAAAGCATGTCTGTTTGTTCATCAAAAGTGAATAAATTTGTGGTATCTCCCATGATCATAAATTGAACTGTGTCACAAGATTCACTCACACTAAAACACACAGAACTAGACAAACAGATGAGCAACTACTGTCATTGCTTATCGTTCATTTGTTTATCAGGTGATTAAAACCTTTTATTTAGTATTAAACACGTTAAACGTTGTACAGTCAGTCTTAATGCAGTAAATAAATAATAAATCTTTAACCTTTGATATCTGTTTAATAAATGAGTTTGAGATATATGTTAATATGAACTTTTTTGTTTATTTTGTGTTAGAGAACACGTACCTAAAATAGTGCTGTGCAATTCCGAAACACCCTGTATATATATATATATATATATATATATATATATATATATATATATATATATATATATATATATATATATATATATATATATATATATATATATTATTTATTTTATATTTCAACTTAAATCTTGTATATCACTATTTATGATGAGGGGGTCAAAATGTAACTTAAGTTATGAAACAACTACTTCTAGTTTGGAAACTAACATAGCCGAATTCCTCTATTGCATTCAGATTCCTAGTAAAGACTCTATCTAGGAATCAAATCAATCAAATCCTTATTCGAGGGTAAATTATATACTGAAAATTCATGAAGGTTTCTAGGATATTATATATTCTAGGACACAATATATTCATGAAAGACTCTACCTAGGAATCAAATCCTTATTCTAGGGTAAATTATCTAAAATATATTCAGGAATGTTTTCCTCAAAGGATTAATTGGAAAAATCCAAAAAGAGTCCACGAAAGATCCCTTACTGGTAAAGGTTATGAATATGTTAAAATCAGGGTTGGCCATGGCTTCCATGGTTCTATAGTCTTCAAAGGTGTCCAATTTTGATGATTTATATCCCTTTTATAGCCGTCGATATGACTTAACAGTTGAATCCAACTGCCTTGTGTGGGGATATAGAGTTATTATTCCAGAGTCCATGAGAAAGGGGTTCTGGAGATACTTCGTAGTACTCACCTAGGTATAACAAAAATTAAAAGTATAGCCTGTTCATATTTTCGGTAGTCAAGTATGGATTCCAAAATACAATTAAGACCCCAAATTTTTAATTTTTGCATGGAAATTAGGAGTGATCCTGCAAAATCTATATTGAATGTTTGTTGTATGTTGTAAAAATTGAGAGAAATAATATTCCGTGACCCTTTATCACTTTCAAAATCAACTACATACTTTTTTTAATTCAACTTCAATACATAGGGACTAATATTTCAAATTAATGAATCCCTTAATTGAAAAAATGGGTGTTCGGAATCATACTTATCTGCCGTATTCTTCTTATTTACTACAATTTTTCGAAGTCTTGAGACAAACAGTAACAATATGGCCTGCTACACTGCACTGGTAACAAATGAGATTCTTTTACCTATAAAATTTTGGTTTGTGATTATGCTTTCCGCAGTGGTGACATTGTCCCTCCATCCTGGGCTATCTTCTGGTTTTCTGACAGTTGAAGAGCAGTTCTTCTGGCTCCTATGTGATGGGTAGGGGTTCTCCTCTTGTAATTAACGCTTGCTCTCTTCCAACAGCTAGCTCCTCCAGCTTGTCCAGCATTAACTCAGGGCTGGAAGCATCTTCTTCCATCAGTCTGTCTTGAATAGCCCCTCTACAAGAACCCACCACAAAGTTGTCTCGAAGAACTACATTCACCTCTACTCCAAATTTACATTCAGCTGCCAAAGACCCCAAATGGGCATCCCAGTCAGTGGCCGACTCTTCAGACAGCTTAGCTGCTCCATAAAACCTTCTTCTTGCGGCAAATAGGCTGATACAGTATTGAAATGTTCTAAAAAATTGATTAAAGCATCATATTCGTTATCTTCGATGGTTGCTGGTACACACAAACTTTCGAACAACTTGAGTGTTTTTACTTATTGCCACCATTATAGTAGCTTTCTTAATTTTTACATCTTTGATTCCTGAGAGCAAAAAGTAGCTCTTCAATTTAGTTTTTAAAAATTTGGAAGTCTGCAGTAATGTCGAATATAAGACCTGGCAGTAAGGGTTAGTTGTATTATAGTTGGAGTTTGGTATCATATGCCAACGGCTGGTCAAATGGGAGGAAGAAAATAAATTGATACCTGAAGAACAAACAGGATTTAGGAAAGGGAAAGGGTGCCGAGACAATGTGTTCATCCTGTTTCCTGCAATAAATGTAGGCCTAAGACTTAAGAGACGAAAAGTGATTGCCACGTTCGTCGATTTCAAACGGGCGTTTGATTCAGTTGACCACCGAATGCTGTGGCAAATGCTCTATGATATTGGACTAAAAGGCAAAATTCTGCGCCTGCTGATGAACATATACAAGACAGCCACATTTGTTATACAAGAAGGGAGTGAGGTCTCCAGAGAAATACCTGTCACAGAGGGTGTACTACGGGGTGATAACCTAAGCCCCCTACTATTCCTGCTCTACATATCAGATATGCAAAAATTCTTCAAAAGCAGTAAAGTAGAAGGTCTTCCAATTAATGAAACATACAAACTTTCTATCCTACTTTATGCAGATGATTTGGTAATCCTCTCAGACACATGGAAAGACACCCAATTTAAAGTAAATCTTTTGGAGCACTATTGCACCAAAAAATCACTCTCCGTTAATGTAAATAAGATGGTCATACTTCCATTCCACAAGGGTGGAAAACTAGGAAAGCACCAAGACATTATATATAAAAAGGAAAAAATGGAAATTGTTAATAAATTTACATATTTAGGAGTCCCATTCTCCTCTTCTGCAAAATTTCACCTAGCAGGTGAACACTTTATAAAAAAATGTTCTATTGCAAATCAAGCTGTCCTGAAGACTCTGTCGGCCTGCAAGTCAGACTCATTGGAGACTAAAGTAAAACTTTTTGAAGCTACAGCAGAAAGTACCCTTCTCTACCTTTCAGAAATATGGGGGCCATTATACATAGAGAATATTGAAAGAGGACAACTAATGCTCTTCAAGCGGCTTCTACACCTCCCTCTCAATACACTAGATAGCTATGTAAGATTGGAAACTGGCCAGACTCATACATACCTTAGAGTATTTAAACGAATGCTCACCTGGTGGCAACGCGTCCTAAACATGCCTAATACATCACTAGCGAAATTGTACTACTTAAAACTACAAGCACTATCAGTAAATTATGTATTACCTTTCAACTGGGCAATTAAGTTTCAAAAGTCACTTCAAATGCTTGGAGAAGGGGAAAGCTGGTGCAAATCTCAACTAACCACACCAGAATTAAACTGCCTTGTGGAAAAACTTAAAAATCATCTAATCAGCAAGGACATAGAATCTGTCTTAAATAGTTCTTTCAACCCACTCTATGGACACATCAGCTCCTTAGCAACTACAGAACCATATTTACTAACTAGGACCCACATCAACAACTTCAGAATAATAGCACAACTCTGCCTGACCGGCATCCACAATAGCAGAATTTACAGCCACAGATATGTAACGATATTTAACATCAATAAGGAATGTCTACTTTGCAAAACAGATGAAGACACTATTGCACACATGCTCCTTCAATGCCCATTCCTTCAAGACTTCAGGAAAAAATATCTCAACCAAATCATCGCAGAACATCTCTCCATCTCTGAAAATCTAACAAACTCTCTTACAATAGCAGATGGAATTAAGGAAGAAAAAATCAAAAGATTATCTCTATTTACTACATACAGCCTAAGGATGAGAATTTTTTAATTAAACTAATGGACCCATTCTTGTCACAAATTATTAAAAGGGGGAAAAAAATATGGTTTTTAACATTTATAAAATGAAAAAATAAAATAATATTTGTATATACTTTATTACTGTTGTTAAATTTGTAAACAATTACTTTGTTAATATCTAATATGTGACATGTCAATATTGGCCAACTTCTTGCTGTAAGAATTCTCTTAAAAGCAATAAAGATTCATTCATTATAGTTGGAGTTTGGGCTGGGCCATCATAGAGTGAAGATTGGCTCCATGTTTATTGGTTTGAAAAATACTTTAATTAGTTCAAATCGAATGAAAATTTGTATCAGCTGTGCATAAAGTGTCGAACTTAATAATTTTAAAGTTACTTCAAAAAATAGTGACTGGAACATCAAATAATTAAGTTATATAGTCTATATAAAATCAGAGCAGTTAGTGAACAGGCTGTGGTTGGAAAACCCTCATCAGTCTGGATGAGAGGAATATAGTCAGTGGTAAATCTTTACAATAAGCTATGGCTTCTTTTGGGCCAATACAAGAAGATTTTTATATTGGTCTAGGGACTTAAACGGTCATTTAGGTCTCTCAAAAAATTTCAAAACGTTATTTAAATGGTGTTTTAGGCTTCCGTGGTCTGAATCCATTATATGCATTTCTTCTTCAGGGTTTGACCACGTAACAGGTTTTTCAACTGTTAACCAAGCTTTCATACATCTTGCTGTGGGCTTCTTCATGGCCAATAAAAGAACCTTCTTGTATTGGCCCTGAAGAAGCCCACAGCAAGATGGGTGAAAGCTTGGCAGTTGAAAAATCTGTTACGTGGTCAAACCCTGAAGAAGAAATGCATATAATGGATTCAGACCACGGAAGCCTAAAACACCATTTAAATAACGTTTTGAAATTTTTTGAGAGACCTAAATGACCGTTTAAGTCCCTAGACCAATATAAAAATCTTCTTGTATTGGCCCAAAAGAAGCCATAGCTTATTGTAAAGATTTACCACTGACTATATTCCTCTCATCCAGACTGATGAGGGTTTTCCAATCACAGCCTGTTCACTAACTGCTCTGATTTTATATAGACTATTATTTAAATGGTTATATGGCCTTCATTGGTAAGTATAGAAATAGTAAAGATACAACTATAGATAAAAAGGGGGGATAGCTAGAAATGCCTACGATTTTTGGTTTGATTACATTAAGTGGAAGAGCAGAGTAATGAACGTGGTGAATTTACATATATTGGTGGAAAAGGGCAACCAGTGATAGATTACAGCTGTGTTTCAGAAAATATATTTTCGGACCATAAGCCCACAGTTACCTATCTAAAATTATACGAAAAAAGCAAAAACAGGCTAAAGTTTGCGCTGGATTATTACCGTAATTAAGGTGGAAGGAAAAAAACATAAGAATACCAAGAAAAGCTAGGAAATAGTTTAGGTAAAGTCAGAATGCTCAATGATTCCCCAATTAATGCTGTAAACAATATCATAAAATTAATTTATTAGAATTGTTAGAAATTTGGATTAGAAAATAAATTACAATATGTGTTTTGAAAATAAATGGTTCAAAAAAGAATGTGGTGAAAGTAGAAAAGTTGTATTCTCATTAAAAAAAAAAGTACCATAAAGGTTTGTTATACAAGCAGAATATTATGACGCCACCGTCTTCTGAAAAATGAAATACTTTGTTATGGTTTTGAAAAAGTTTTTGTAGTTTCGACCCTGTTCCTGGAAAATTTTGCCAAGAAATGAAACTCAAGATCATATTTTAGGTTATCTAAATGATTATTTTGTATGTAGGGAGATTAAAGCCATTAGGAAACACTGATAACATCTACAAATGTTGGCCTAATCGACTGATGGAAATCATAAGTTCCAAAAAAATATCCCTTTTTAAAGCAGAATTTAAGACTTCTTCAAGCTCCTGATGGATCCTTTAAATTTAATATTGTAGCCATTATTGATTAAATTAGATTATGTTTTCCGACTTCCACTCACTATGCTCAGTAAAAAGTAATACAAGACTTTCTGGAAAACATTATTTTCAGTTGATTTAGGAGCCCTAACAAAGGATTCAGGCATCTCCGTCTTTTTCCAAACACATTCGGTTATTGTCGGATTTTAATATTTAATGTAATCATGAAATCTTGTGCTGGTTCTTAATTCTGGATTTACATTTTTGTTATATTATCCAGATTTCTACTATCAGTTTTTAGTTTTGTTTCTCCAACTATTCATGCTGTAAGTGCCAAACTATTAATTTTAAGTGTGGTTCCAAAAGTACGAAAAAATATTATGGACATGTCCAGTCATGAAATGAATACATTTCTACTAAATAATTTTAATATTTGTTTGTTCCATCTCCAATTCCATCGATGATGTCTGATAGTCTCCTTTTTTTTTTTAAGTATAGGTATCGCAAGTATCTCGATATTATTGTGTGTTATGTCCTGTAATCATACCTAAAAATTGGAACTTAAGTGGTATCGTAACGTCTGGTGCAATAGCAGGATTTGCTATTGTACAACCATGAGACATGCAGCTTTTGTAATATGTGTTCGAGTCTAGATATAAAAATCTTTAAGATAGGCGCTTATTACTGATTCCATGGACTGATATTAGCGATGGAATTATTTCCATCATTCAGTTTTCAATAAGTTGTTTTTTGTACTTTTCCATTTACTTGCCTCAATTTTGTGTTGTAATTTTTTTATATTTATTGATTGAAATGAAGTAGAATAAATCGTTATCTAAGAGCCAGACTGTCTTAATATCATATGGTTGTTTAAGGTTACATTTCTGGCCTTGACCTGTAGGTAAATGTCATTTTTTTCTGTTGTATTTTAATGTAATTATTATATTATTAATATTAATTTTTTTTTTTTTAATTTTTGTACAGTATACTGAAATGCTTTGTATTTTTTTTTCTTTTTTTAGTCCTGTAAATCAGTTTATGACAGGATAATTGATTTGAAAATTGCCACACCTCAAATTATTATCAACTATGGACTTTTCCTTGAAGAACACAATTATTTTGAAGAAGCTTTTAGGGTAATAATACTTTTTGCTTTTTCTTTTATACATATTTGTTGCTTTTCAGTACATTAGTTTACCAAATTAAAAATGTTAGCAATAATATCTCTTAAATTTCAAGTAACATTCATGAATGTTATTTTATTATTCAATAATTAGTATCATTCATTGATGTTTTATAATAATTCATTGAATGTACCAAATTAATCTTGCCATAATTCATATTCACTAAATTCAGAATATAATATATGATGATATGAGATATTGTATCAGTAGGTTCATTCTACCTAACCTGAAACAGGTTATGAAAAGTAAGCACAGAGCGGGAGGAACCTCAAACCATGTTCATACAGTACTACTTATCAAAACATAAAAATTTTATGAATGAGATACATAACGTTAATTTATAACTTTTTATAATAATAATTTCCATTTTTTTTTTTCAATTCACAATTTCTATTTATTGAAGTGCACAATGATTTTGGTTAACCTGTCTTTTGCTAAAACAAATACATTTTATGTTTTCCCTACGCGTGGTAGGGAAACACAAGGTATATCACACCTACACCCGTTCGGTGTGATATACCTTCGGTAGGCTGATGGGCTCTCGGTGGGGAAGGCTTGGACTGCTTGGCTTTTATCGGTCCTGGTTACCCAAATGGAGCGGTCACCCATCCAATACTAACCATGCTCGATTTCGCTTAATTTGATTACCGATTGCAAGTGCCTTTGTCATATATATATATATGATATATATATATTTTCCCGCAAGGGGTAACTGTTGCATGCAGTTACTTGGGGAGCAACGCCCCCACGGGTCACCACAGTTCAATTCACCATGCACACTCACCAGAACAGTACACTAATCACATACACCCTCTACATAAGGTCAACAACAGTACACAACCTAGGGCCACCTCCCCTAGAAGAATTCTTCCCAATAGGAAGGGGTATGTTCGGTTACCCTAAGGGGCAGCCCCCCTACCGAACTAGGATTGGACAGGCCGATACCCTGCTCATCTGAAATAAAAAATATCACGGGTAATGGAAGAAATACAGCCGGACAGCTCCTTTGGCATTTGACATGGCGTGGAAAAAGGTTTTTACGAATGGCAACCTGGAACGTAAGAGGATTGAGGGGGAAGGAGTTTGAGTTGTTGGACGAGAAAAGGAAGGCGAAGGTAGACTTCCTAGCTTTAACTAAATGGAGATACAAGAGAAAAAGGATAGAGGCAAAGAACAAAGTAATAGAAGCCAAGAGGATAGCCTGGTCAGATTTCGGGAGAAAAATTGAATCAGACTTCTACCAAAATCAGAAGTTATTTTACCGTGTGCTGAGAGGATTAAGGAAGGAAAGAGCGCCAACTCTCAAGTTTATCAAAGACAAAGAGGGAAAAATTCTCAGGCAGAAGGATGAGATAATGGAAAGATGGAGGGAATACTTCCAGGAACTGCTTGAGGGAAATGGACAGTCACCCCAAGAGAATGAAGCTCAAAGAGAGGAAGTGCCCTGGGAAGAGGATGATTATATCGATGAGGAAGAACTGGAAGAAGCGCTGGAGAGCATGAAGCTTGGGAAATCCGCAGGTAATGACGAAATAACTCCTGAAATGCTGAAATACATGGGACCCAAAGGAAAAGAGATTATGCTGCACCTTCTAAACCTCATATGGAAAGGAAAGAAAATACCAAAAGATTGGGAAGTAGCCATTATAGTCCCAATATTTAAAAGAGGGGATAACAGAGACTGCAACAACCACAGAGGTATTTCTCTCCTAAGCGTTCCTAGTAAAATCTATTCTAAGATCCTAGAAAAGAGGATTAGAAGAAGAATAGAAGGCTTGCTCGAAGAGGAGCAATACGGTTTCCGTGAAAATAGGAGCACCCAAGACCTTATCTTCGCTATGAGACAGGTCTTTGAAAAAGTTTTAGAAAAAGAAAAGGAAATATCGGTGTGCTTTGTAGACCTCGCAAAAGCCTTTGATCGAGTTAAGAAGCGGGACATCTTAGACGCCTTAAGAGAGAAAGGGATCGATCAAGGTCATATCCAGGCGGTTGAAAGTCTTTACAAGAAAACACGAAATGTGGTCAGATTTGCCAACTGTACTTCTCGAGAAATTGAAACAACCATAGGGATCCGACAGGGTTGTAGTCTTAGTCCACTCCTGTTTCTTTTAGTTATGGACTCAGCTATCCGAAGGGCGAAGGAGAAAATGAGGAAATTCCACCTTGGGTGTGCTAACCTAAAACCAGTGAGCCTTTCGCTATTTGCATTCGCCGATGACATCGTTATTTTTTCGGACAATGACAAGAATCTGCAATACAATGTTAACCAATTGAAAGAAGAACTCATGAAGATAAACATGGTTATAAGCCCCACGAAAACAAAGGTAATGAGAGTTGGGAAGAAACCAAGAAGAATAATGCGTGTGATCAGAGTTGAAGGAAAAGCCCTGGAGCAGGTGGAAAACTTCAAATACCTGGGTGCACACCTCAACGAAAATGGTTACATTGATTCAGAAGTAAATGAGCGAATCACAGCGGCGGGCAGGATGTTTGAAGCAGTTAAAAGAGGCTTCCTTAATAGAAGAGAGGTGGAAAAGAAAACGAAAGTGGCCGTATTCAGATCTACATTTCTCCCCATTCTGACGTACTCTTCGGAATCATGGACGATAACAAAAAAGCATCAATCAAAAATACAAGCAGCTGAAATGAGATTTCTCCGAAAGATAGAGGGGAGAACAAGAAGAGATCGAGTACGAAATACCACGATCAGATTGAACCTGGACGTTAAACCTGCCAACGATTTAATAGAGGAAAACCGGTTGAGATGGCTGGGACACCTTCTGCGGATGGAGCAGAGTAGAGTTGCTAGTGAGGTCTATCGAGCCAAAGTGGATGGGAAGCGAGGAAGAGGCCGTCCTAGAATAAAATGGGAAGACGAAGTTAAGAAGGACTTCCAGAAAAGAGGACTCCAATGGAAGGACAGAAGGCAGCTTGTAGATGACCGACAGAGCTGGAGAAGGCTATATAAACTTCCTCCTCACACTGCATAAAAGCGGTTTTTAGAGGAATGACTATGAATATATATATATAAACCTGAAAGAGGACTTAGGCGTTAGACCATCTAACGTGGTGGTCTTGAGCCGGCGATGCAGGGATCTAACGCCCAAGTCCAATTCTAAGCCAACCAGCTTTTTCAATGATCAAGACTGGGTAACGCTCAAGGACCATTTTGTATATTCATACATCTAACGCCCAAGTCCAATTCTATGCCAACTAGCATTTTCAATTATCGGGACTGAGGTACCGCCGAAGCCCCATTTTGTATATTCACATGATGTCTTTTATTTTTCACTTATTTCACCACCAATTAATTCGATTCTTATATTTTATGTGTATTAAGTCGTATTTGGAGGGGGTGGCACATTATAAAAAAATTAGATTTTCGGATTTCTTTCACGCTCGGGTGCAATTTTATATTATAGGGGGCGGTGTTTTAGAAAATATTGTCATTTTGTGTTTAAGAGGTAGGGGGTGCGCTATGAGGGGAGGGGTCAGTGTTTATCTTTAAATATGGGATCATATCTGTTTGTTAATATAATATGAAGAAAATACTACCAGGGATTATTAGGGAATAATTTTTCATTCTCCATACTTAAAATTAAAGTGACTTAGATCCAGGATACTAAGCATAACTATAATTTATAGGCCGCAACTTTATATTATTTGTCACTAAGTTTCGTCAAAATATTTTATTGCTCTAAAACATCAGCCCAATTATCAGCCGATATTATTTTTAGTATTTTACAATATTTGAGAAACGGCACTTGCAATTTTCGGCGATATTTATTTTCATTTAGGTCATTGACTTTTTTAGTGTTAATTTAAGTCTCATGGATTTGATTGCAATGTTTTTTTTTTGTTTTTTTCTTTCGTTCCTTCAAATATTGATACACTTTTTATTTTAGAATCGATTTTTTGAGAATTTCTTTCTTTGATTCCCCCTGTGAAAATATCCGAAAATCTAACTTTTGTGAGCCCTCCCCCACCCATCGCCACGAAAATAGGAAATGAATATTTTCTTAAAAAACACTGTCCCGGTTGACGTAAAATTGGATCCCCCTGTGAAAGAAATCTGAAAATCTAATTTTTTTATAGTGCGCCGCCCCCCTGCCACTAAAATTCAAAAGAATTCTTTTTCAAAAACACCGCCCCCCGATAACATAAAATTACACTCCAGTCTGAAAGAAATCCGAAAATTTTACCGTTTCAATATTATAGCCCCCCCCCCCCATCTCTCGAACCTTCAAATAAATAGTAATGTTAATGGATACCTGCTCATGATATAATATGCTTACGTAAGGGGGTAGACCGGGCAAACATGAAGAAGTGATTTAATTTTGACTTGTTAAAGGTTGAATTTGAAATGGTAAATTCGAGTGATTTGTATTATTTTAGAGAAAATCAATGTAATAGAGAATGGCAATTGAGGTACTTCAACTAAACTGGATAACTACCGAAGATCAACCATTTATAAGTTGATGTAATTCAATATAATAGTACGAGGGGTGTCCGTAAAATAAGTTTCCCTATTTTTTTAAAAGTGAAAAAAATGTTTTATTACCATTGTATATTACATCATTAGAAATCTTGAACATTAAACTATTTTTCTACGTAGTCCCCGTTGACATTGATGCACTTCTGCATCCGTGTCACCATTTTTTTGATGCCCTGGTCATAGAGGTCCGCCGCCGCGCTGTTGAAGAACTTCATAAACCTCTTCTTCCAATTCCTCTCTTGTCCCAAAATTCGTTCCGCCTAGGTGTTTTTTCAGGCTTGGGGACAGATGGTAATCACTTGGGGCCAGATCGGGGCTGTAGGGTGGGTGTTGGATGGATGACGTCCAGCCCGCTGTTCATCGTGCACATCTGTGCGCCCTTCTTTGGACTCTTTGCACCATTTGCGCACCATCTGGACACTCATGCATGTTTCACCATACACTTCCCTAAGTTGGGAATGAATTTCGGTCGCCGAATTGCCTTAAGCACACAAAAAACGATCTGGCGGGGGAAGCGATTGGGAGCTCCATCTTTCAAGGCTGTCAAGGCCGAACTGATGATGGCAGCGAGTTGACCGGGGTTGGGATGTGGAGGGGGGAGTCCAAGCGACAGGCTGGTGCCGTCTGAGGGACCTGCCGCAACTCGCACGGCCGTGCCACAACAGGGAAACTTATTTTACGGACACCCCTCGTATATTGTAATTTAATGTATTCAGTATATTGTATTTGTAATTAAATAAAGATATGTGAAAATGAAAAAACAACTATCGCTCAAAAAGAACAATTACAAATTTCAATATGTATGATGAGGGAATTAAGGGAATGAGGGAATTAAGACTATATTAACTGAAACTTACTTGAATAAGTGATATAAACAAAACCAATTGACATAGCATTGCCTAATATTATGATTTTGTAACAACCCAGGATCAAACTAGTTGTTATTTAAAAATTAATTTCTAACTTTAACAAATTTCATATTTTTACAAATTTATTTCTGACTTCCGGTTTTCAACGGAATTACACGTTTTGGGGTCCCCCCGAATCCAAATAACCAAGTCCCACGAAATGGTCTCTGTGTCTGTCTGTGTGTTAACAGACTATCTCCAAAACTATAAACCTTACGAACCTGAAATTGGCTATTTGTTATGTGTATATGCCCGTGATGTGACAGCAAAAGTTTCATCAAAATTGGTCAAACTGAGGGGGTACTTTATTTAATATATTCTTTTGCAAACATATCTTCTTGTACTTGCTATTAACTCCCTTCTACAATAAACTTAGCCAGGCTAAATTGGTTTTTCTAAATTATTTCAAATATTAAAAGATTTTTCCCCCAAAATCTGGCACTCTTTATCATACCAAGGAGATTTTTGGTTTATTTTATTGCTACTGTCAATAGTTATATTTCCCATCCAAGAAGGATCTTTAATCAAATTTGTTATTGTACTTATATTTTCCTGTGCAGGGCTAAATTTATTACATATTGATTCCATTTTGTTTTCTAAATTAATCTTAAAATGCTTGTCATCTACCTCTGTCCACTTACGAAGTAGAGGTAAGATTTTGTCATTTTTAGTACTTTTCAGCTTTAATGAAATAGCAATAGGATGTGATCCGAAAAGCAATGAGACAATACTACAATTCCTCTATGAGGTCTAGTAGTTCCATAGATATGCAACAGATGTTGTTAAGAACAACCTTTTCCCTTTATTCGCACTGGCAATCAACCAAGGCCATCTTTACTAGCGAAATGTTGATGTGTCAACTATCAGTGGTAATGTTATGAAAGTATAAACATGTTATATTGAACGAGACGCTGAATTGAATGATACCATACTCAAGACAATGCTGACAATCAAAACTGAATGTCGATGAAAATTACATTTTCTAGATAAAAAGTTCATAGAAATGTACTTAAGAAAATCTATAATTTCACAAACATTCTTTTTTTGTATCATTTATCAACGTATGTCTACACATGCCTATAGTTAATTTACAGATGTACCCCCGCCTCCTTAAATCATAATGTCTATTTATTTATTTTAAAGTCAATTCTATGATTATAATTTTATAGCAATATATTTCATATTTTCTTTTAGATTTTTTAAAATATCTTTGCATACAAAGTTAAATTTTAAATATTCATCCGAATTCCACTACGTAGCATCTAATACCTGATCTTTTTGTTAGCTGTGACATCATACAGCCGCATAATATGTTTTTTCGAACATGATTTGTTGTCACTTTTCATTTTTTTATAACATCGTTATTGAAAGGGTCTCGTTGGATTCAGAATCATAGAAAAAATAAAAAACCGACACACAACATTGGCAGCCAAATTAATTTTATTCGTGCAATCCCCTTTTGAACCCTTTCGTTGGGTTCTCTGGTGGTTGCCCCTCGTTTATTAGGGCGAACCATTATTATTTCTTCAACTTTCGATGAATGTTTCCGAGCAACCGTCTGATTTCAACCTTGTTTGGGGTTCACCTATTCTTGCAACAAATTTCATCACCTTAAAATGCCAACATATTTGAAGAAATCTGGCAAAAAAGCCACAGACATACTATGAGGGACAAAAAGTCAAAAATACCCTATCACAAATTTGAATTCGTATCGAAGCAAAATAAATCATTGTAGGATGAATACGTTGGCCAGCCACCTTGGGGTAATTTTTTTACCCAAGGTTCGGGGTTAAGAGTTAAGTAGTTTCTTCTACTGAGATCTCCCCAGGTCAACGCGTTTTTTGTAACCCAGGGTTGTTATTCTCAAATCTAACAACTAACAATTATTTACTGTATCCTTCCAACTTCATACGCATATCTACATTACTTAATGGATTACTATGAATGTACAAACAGTAATTTTTTATGTTACTTAACAGAAACATTATTTTTTGAAAATAGGGATGCAAACAATATACTTCTTCTTCTTCTTTCTCATCCTCCTTAAGTGCCTTTCAGCGTGGAGGAGCCTCTAGCCACTTGGACCATACATCTCGGTCCCTAGCAAGCCTCTTCATCTCGGCTAGCGTTTTCCCTCTTTCTAGACCAAGTCGTTGGATATGCTCCATATAGCCCCTTCTAGGCCTGCCTCGTGGTCTTTTACCTGTCGGCCTCGCCTCCATACATTTTCTTGGCACTCTGTCTTCTCCCATTCTACAGACATCAGCTTTTCCATCACCGATTTCACAGAATCGACCTGTAGCTCTTCTCTTATCCTTTCATTTCTTATTCTGTCCCTCCTAGTTTTACCAGATATTCTTCGCAGAAATCTCATCTCCGCAGCCGTAATCCTGCTTATGTGTTTATCTTGGGTTACCCAGCTTTCACTGCCATATAATAGTGTGGGAAGGTATATTGCCTTAAAGATGTTGAGTTTGATATCTTTACCTACTTCCCGCTTTCCAACAATAGTGTTGCATATCTGGTAATAAATATTATTTGCTTTATTAATCCTATTGGACACTTCTTGATCTATTTTACCAGAATTGTTCATAACCGTTCCAAGGTAGGTATAGGCGTCCACATTCTCCAGTACTTCTTCGTTGCATGTTATTCTTACATTTCCCACATCCACTTCATCTCTGGCTACGGTCATAATTTTGCTTTTACGGCTGTTAATGCTCATTCCCTTGCGAGCGAGTTCTTCATTCCATTCTATAATGGCCTGTTGCAGCTTTTCCTTTGAGTCTGCCACGAGCACAATGTCGTCTGCATAAAGAAATGCCTGCACTTGTACAGTAATCATGTTCCACATGCCAACTGGAGTCCAAGCGGTTCTTCTCCTACATATTTTGTGGATTTCATCCATAAAGGCAATAAATAATAATGGACTGAGGCTATCCCCTTGTTTCACACCCCTTTCCATAGAAAAAGGCTTGGACTCATGGCCATTGATACGCACTATTCCTTTAGTACTTTGATAAATAGATTTGATCGCATCCAAGAGGTCTGCAGGAATTCTTTTTGCTCTAAGTGCTCTCCAAATTTCATATTGGGGTACTGAATCGAAGGCAGCTTTTAGGTCCAAGAAGGCAATATAGCTACTTCGATTTCTATCCCATGCTTTTTCTATTATAGTTCTGAGAGCAAAAATGTGGTCCTGGGTTTGTCTTCCCGGTCGGAATCCAGCCTGGTCTTCTTCCAATTTTGGTTCAATCAGTGCCCTTAATCTGCTTTCTAGGATAGTGGTGTACATTTTGTACGTTACTTGGGACAAGCATATTGGTCTGTAGTTCCCACACTCTGTTGTGCTATCTTTCTTATGTATCGGCACTATGATATTGTATTTCCAGTCCTTCGGAATAACCTTATTGTCCCATATTTTCTGGAAAAGTGCTTGTAACGATTTTACCATTTCGTTACCTCCATATTTTATGAATTCTGGAAAGATTCCATCACTGCCTGATGCTTTGCCCAATTTCAGTCTATCAATGGCTCTTTCTATATCTTCCTCCCCTATCATGTCATATCCTTCTCCCTCCTCTTGAAGGGTCTCTACCTCTTGTTCATGGGCTTGACTGAGGTCAGAGAACTGTGAAGAGTAGTGTTGCCTCCATCTATCCATGATCTTGTCTGGTTCAGAGATCATACATCCATTTTCATCTTTTAGTTTCTGATCCCTTTGGAAGTTTTACCCTTAAGTGCTTTTACTTTTTTCCAAAAGATCTTTATGTTTTCCCTGTAGTCACTGTCCAGGGATTTTCCAAATTCCGCCCAAGATTTCTTCTTTGCCTCTCTTACAGCATGTTCAGCATCATTTCTCCTCTTAACATACTCTTCCCATTTCAGTGGTGTACGATTCAGGAGATAAGCCTTCCATGCTTCTTTCTTTCTGTAGACCAATGCTTGAACTTCTTCGCTCCACCATTTGGTGCGTTTGAGTCCAGTGTTTATTCTTTTCACTCCACACACAGATCTTGCCGTTTGAAGTATGCTCTCTTTCATATACTTCCAGATTTCTTCCACTGATCCATTTTGGTCTAGCCCTTTTAATTTTTCTTCAAGACATACCTCATACTCTTTTCTTTTCTCAATCATGCCTAGTGCTCTTACGTTTATCTTTTCGTATGCCTTTGTTTTTATGATTCTAGGCTTCTTAATCTGCGTATCTGCAACTAATAGCAAATGATCTGTATCTATTTCAGCACCTCTGATTACTTTAATATCTGAGAACCATTGTCTAATATCTTTATCATACAAAAAGTAGTCAATAATGCTATTTCTTTCCTGTGCTGAAAAAGTAATTTTGTGGACTTTCTTGTGGGGAAAGAAGGAGTTACCAATGAGCATGTTATTTTCATTGCAGAAGTCGATTAGTCGCTGACCATTATTATTCTTGGTTCTTTCTCCACCATGCTTTCCCATAACTCCATGTGTATGTCTATAGTCCCATCCCGTTCTTGCATTAAAGTCTCCACAGCAAATGATATTCCTATTCATACTTTTGTATTTGTTCATTATCTTTTCTAGGTCGGAGTAAAATTGTTCTTTTTCTAACACAGAAGAATCTTGTGTTGGGGCATAAATTTGTATTAAAGTTATTTTACCCGGAGACAACTGAAAATTGGCTGTTATTATTCTCGGCGAAACAGCTTCCCATTCCTCCATTTTTTTATATAGTGATTCACCAACAACAAAGCCGACTCCTTCCTTAGCATATTCACCTTTGGGGACTCCTGAATACATGAGAGTGTATCCCTTATCCAGGCTTATTTCTCCAATTCCTTTTTTCTTTACCTCCGATATACCAAGAATGTCCACCTTGTACTTTATAATCTCTTCCACAAGTTCCACTTCCTTTCCTGTGAGGGTTTTTATGTTCCATGTTCCGATTCTCAGTTCCTTTTTCCTGCCATGTCGTTTCCGATTTGCCAGTCCAGTTCCGAGGCTAATGTGATTTATATGAATCGATTAATACTTTCTGACGGGTGATTGGCCCAGTCTGAAAGGTCCTACAACCCTAGGACAGCAGGTCTGCTGGTGAATTCACCTTGGCCGGCAGCACGACGCTATCTTCTAGGAGAGGTGACCCTAGAGTGTGTACTGTATGTGTCCCTTAGTGTCAGTGTAAGTGAATGGTGTACTGTTATGGTGTGGGAGGTGTGCGATGTACTGTACTGTGGTGCCCGGGGGATTGTAAAGCCCCGCTAATTGCGCACATCAATTAGCCCATGCGGCTCAAACAATATACTTCGGTCAGAAAAACTTTTATTTACAAAAAATAAACTAAAACATACTTATTAATATTATATTTATTAATAACTTCAATTAACGTCCTTATATAAATTCAGATCATAATAAACCAATCCTTTCAGTATATAAAACTATAAACCGTACAAACCTGAAATTGGGTATTTAGTGTAGGTATATGTTCGTGATATGACAGCAAAAATTGCATCGAAATTGGTCAAACGGTGGGGGTACTTTATTGAATAAATTTTTACGTTTTTTTTTATTTACTCAAAAACGGATTTAAAGATTTTGATCAAACTGGGTATTTGATGTATGTATATGCCCGAGATATGACTGATAAAATTTCATCAAAATTGATTAACCGGAGGGGGGACTTTACTTAATAAATTTTGTATCATTTTCACTTGTTTTTTTTTTTTTTTTATTTACTCAAAAACGGCTTTAAAGATTTTGATCAAACTGAGTATTTGATGTATGCATATGCCAAATATTTGATAGCCAACATTTCATCAAAATTGATCAACCGAAGGGGGGACTTTACTTAATAAATTTTGTATCATTTTCAGGGTTTTTTTTATTTACTCAAAAACGGCTTTAACGATCAACAAAAATAAGATATGAATGTAGAAAAATGTGTGTCCTTGGGAAATGATATTTAGCAAAACACGTCAATTTCTAATCTAAGTAAGTTGGTAAGTGAAAGTTGTGTGTTGCGCGCACGCTCCAGATTTTTTTAATTAGGGCCTTCATGACACATTAAAATTTAAAAAATAAAAAAGTGCGCCCCCTCAGAAAATTGGAAAAACAAAAAGTGAATCCGCTACTGGTCTACAATTTTTACTGCTCTACAATCTATCTTAACTGACTCAAAAGGGACACAAGCTCTATTCCCGAACCAACAGGCAAATAGATAAAGCACCTGTTCGAGTTCGTAGAAATTTATTAATAGAAACGTCTTATTAGATTGAACGGACAGGCTGTTCGACACGGATGTGAGGTTCGCATAGTGTAAAGGGCATCTTATCACACTTTTGGTGGGAAAGTTACATATTTATACTTAAAATAAAGTTACTTCATTTTATAAAATGAAATGTTTTAAATTGGAATCAGTTAATTTCACTTAGGAATTTCGAAAACTAAAATTATCAGTTTCTTCAAATCGCCAGGAACCAGTTGTTTATTATATCGAAAGCATACATGTATTTTCCATGCATCCTATGTACTATACTTGAGCTTGTAACTAAAAGCCCTTTTGAAGAAGTAAAATACAAGAATTCCTATATGTATATATAGCTATCTGGGAATATAGATAAACAACTTACAATGGAACAATTATTTGAGTATCTAGAAAAAAAGATGACTCCAGAAGACTGTTATGTGGTGGGATGTATGAAAAGTTATTAAGTTTCCTAGAAAATATATTATCTTTGCTACATCACTGTAAACAGCATCTGAGATGAAGTTGCAAAAATTACTTGACCTTACAAGAAATATTTAAAAAGAAACATGAAATAATTGTATATCGCTTACATACCTTCTTTCCATTTTAAGTGAAATGAATATATAATATATTTATAAACATATTGCATATTAATGTAAATGAATAAAGTAAGTCACACGACTTGATTATAGAGTAAAATCAACATACTTTGGGACCCTATGGATGCCTACTTCACATTGTATGAAAGTTGTTGATGTATAGTAGTTTTCAATTCTGAAATCTAGGAAATGAAAAATGTTAACATTTCAAAATTTAACATTGGTTTTTAGTAAAAAGCAATGTTAAATGTTGATAAGTTACATAAAAATAACTTTTCAGATTATTTGCATTACTAAAATGACAGAAAATAGTTTTTTCGAGCTGTCCGGGTCAAATATACCCCCCTGTCCACCACCGCCTACCGACACCCCTTGGATTTTCAAGCTGCTAAATCTAGGACAGTTTACCTGTGCCGACACACACTATTTTCCAGTTATGAACAATAATGAAAAAAAGAAACATGTTAATTGCCAAATTATTCCTTTCAGTATCTCCATAGTTAAATTTAAGGGTTTGAATTTTAATTTCATTTTGAATTCATTCATTAATTTCATAACTTAATACAGGGAAGAGGGTATAAATTGTTAAAGACACAGAAATATCAAACAATTTACACTGATGTCCATGTACCATTTACTGAATAAATTGTTTTATTATGTTCTGCATTAATGTAAGATTATTAATTCAATATAAGAATAAGTATGTTTTGTTGTGTTTCCGTAAATATAAGTTAATCTTAAGTATATTGTTTGCATCCCTATTTTACAAAAAATAATATTACTCTTATGAAACAGCGGTTTTGCAATATAAATAAATAAACTGCGATATTGATTATTGTTTCTACATTCGTGTTAAGATATAATTCTTTTCCTGCACCGTTTATAAAAAAGCCTTGTCGGTTTTTCTACCGCAACCCCTTGGATTTACTTTTTATATTACTGTACATACTGCACATTTTGAAAATTTGGGCCACTAAATGACAAAATTTCTCCACTGTGCGTACATCGGTTCCTACGTATTTATTTAATTAAATATAAATAATGTGAAAATGAATGAAAAATAATGAATATAATGTGGATGATAAAAAAAAAGAAACAGTTACTGAAAATGTGATAATTTCTTTATGAAACCATTTTATTATGAAAACAAGACTAAATAAATGGTATCAGAAAAAAGCATAGGGTCTTGTATTGTACTTAACTTCATTAAAAAAGAGGAACATAAATACATCAGCTCAATATGTATATCAACATTGCTTTTACTTATTAATATTTTTTGTTCATTAAATTAGCACATTAAAATTATAATACACAATTATTATAGTACGCACTAACAACTTTATTTACAAACGTTTGTTCATATGTCGTCCCCAAAAAGAACTTTATTCCAAATCCTTTTTTAAAATTAAACTATGGAATTCAAGCCTAAATTTTTCAAAAAGATTTTTCGCTTCCAAAGATTTTTCAAAACATTACCTAATATTTGTTGTCCTCAAATGGAAAAATGAATACCTTTGGATAGTTTAATTGTCATTTTCATTTGATCTGTAAAAATAATCCAAATTACGTCCTTCATGACTCATCACATTGAAAAATAAAAAGTGCACCTCTCCCCTAAGTTCTCCATCCCGTACCCCCTCGAACCTCTCCTACCAGTAAAAGGGAAATTAAGAAATTCAATTAAGAAAAATTTCTTTATAAAAAATAAAGAAATCATAAAAAAATAATAAATTTTTTTCCATCTAACTATCTTCAGTACACACAAAATTAATTAAATTGTTCTACTAATTAACTATAAATATTTCCATACACAGGTTGTAAAGATTGTAACAAAGAAAGTTAATGCATGCAATCCCGTATTTCAGGAATATATTTTGAATATGTAGAAATAACCATGAATTTGGTTAAGCATAAGCAGAGATTTGTAACGTCATAGTAACCTACATAATAAGACTTTTAGGTACCCAAGCATTTTGATAAATAAAATGTTAGAGGTAAAATTAGTAAAGAATTAAGGAGATATGATTTAGCACGAAAAGAGTTAAGCTGCTGGTCCTTGACAGCAGCAGGCTGGATTTCTTTTTTTTTTTTAATACAACGTAATAAACTTAAATAATATAATTGAAATGTACGACTGTGATTATATTAGATTCAATACTCCAAATTAATATTTATGTTAGAATCAACAACATATTTGAAATACATGACACTAATGATATTGGGATCGATCCTGATACTAATAAAATCCGAATAACTTTATATCAATCTAATCTTAATTTGTGGGTGACCACCATTTTAAATTATTTATCCGAATAACTTTAATTACTTCATATTTGAGCACCCCTCAATCAACCATATAATAATCAACACGAGTATATTGGAATCGAAGCTCATACCGCTAAAATCTGAAAAAGTAAAACTACTCCCAATAAAGGCGCCCCCCCCACTCGAAATTTGAAATCAATAACATATTTGAAATTTACCAATCCCAGTATATTGGAATCAACCCTCATACTGCTAAAATCTGAAAAAGAAAAATACTTCCAATAAGGGCGTCCCCCCCCCCACTCGAAATTTGAAATCAATAACATATTTGAAATTTACCAATGCCAGTATATTGGAATCGACCCTCATACTGCTAAAATCTGAAAAAGAAAAATACTTCCAATAAGGGCGCCCCCACTCGAAATTTAAAATCAATAACATATTTGAAATTTACCAATCCCCAGTTTATTGGAATCGACACTAATAATGCTCAAATCTGAAAAAGTAAAAATACTTCCAATTAGGGCGCCCCCCACTCGAAATTTAAAATCAATAACATATTTGAAATTTACCAATCCCCAGTTTATTGGAATCGACTCTCATACTGCTAAAATCTGAAAAAGTAAAAATAATTCCAATTAGGGCGCCCCCCACTCGAAATTTATAATCAATAACATATTTGAAATTTACCAATCCCCAGTTTATTGGAATCGACCCTCATACCGCTAAAATCTGAAAAAGTAAAAATAATTCCAATTAGGGCGCCCCCCACTCGAAATTTATAATCAATAACATATTTGAAATTTACCAATCCCCAGCTTATTGGAATCGACCCTCATACCGCTAAAATCTGAAAAAATAAAATTACTTCCAATTAGGGCGCCCCCCCACTCGAAATTTAAAATCAATAACATATTTGAAATTTACCAATCCCCAGTTTATTGGAATCGACCCTCATACCGCTAAAATGTGAAAAAGTAAAATTACTCGCAATAAGGGCGCCCCCCACTCTCGAAATTTAAAATCAATAACATATTTGAAATTTACCAATCCCCAGTTTATTGGAGTCGACCCTCATACTGCTAAAATCTGAAAAAGTAAAAATACTTCCAATTAGGGCGCCCCCCACTCGAAATTTAAAATCAATAACATATTCGAAATTTACCAATCCCCAGTTTATTGGAATCGTCCCTCATACTGCTAAAATCTGAAAAAGTAAAATCTCTCCCAATAAGGGTGCCCCCCCCCCTACTCGAAATTTAAAATATTTATAAATCCGAAAAAATTTAATCACTACATATTTCAGCTCCACTCCAACTCCTCCCGACCCCGAAACTTAGAATATTTGGGATCTAACGCCAAAGCCCCATTTAGTGATAAAAGATTGCAGAATTGCATATTTTTGCCCCTTTGATAGAATATTATTGAGGACTTAGGGACTAGACCTACCTACCTAAACGGAAACCTATCTACCTATACGGAAAAAAATTAGTAAATATATATGTGTCAGACGATAAAGGACCTCGACCTGAGGATACTAAGGATGTTTCCACTGATACTATGTATTAGTGCATAATGTGTACCTGCAAAGGCGATTACCTAAATTTTGAAAGCCGAACCCATCTTTATGGTTTAAACAAATAGAAGGGGTGTTTATGGCAACAAATATATTCAGCTAGGTATCCAGCAACCTTACCTGTTCAGACTTTAGCCCCAACAGCTGGGAGCCAATGAACCAGCTAGCAACCACCAAGATCACCATGGTTCGATGAGGAATGCAGAGCAGCCATGAACAAGAAGAATATTTTAGCAATTATTAGGAAAATTACAAGGCTATCTGGTGAAGAATATCTTATGAGAAGGAAGGAAGAGAAGCACTATGTCACACGATGAAACAAAAAAAGATAAGAGAGAAATTGGAAAAGATAGAAAAATTTTGCCAAAATAAAGAAAGTAGGGGCTTCTTCAGATTGGTCTAGGATGAAAGAAAACCCTATACGAATAAACCGAAATCATGTTAGGATAAAGAGGGGGGATAAAGAGGTCACCAGGGTGCGACCAACAATTCTTGCCAAATGGAGGAATTTCTTCAACGATCTCCTCAACCATACAGGTGAAGGTTCCAGTGATAAAGTAATCAACAGGAGTAATACGGAATTAAAAGAAACAGATCTGGAGCCACATGTTAAGGAAGAGATTGCAGATGTATCTGTAGTCTTTAAAATAAAAAGGTTCTAAAGTAGGGAGAAAATGAGTTTACGAAAGCACTTCAAGACCTTGTGATATGGACAGATCAGGTGATGCCCTCTGACTGGAACAAGTCAATTTTATGTTGTGTAGGGGAGAGCGGGGTTGGTTGGCAACAGTTTTCACTTTTTTGATTGTTGAGTCATTCCTGTTAATATAATCCCAATATGGATGATACCTCTGTAAACTCGAAGTATTAGAGTACTGCAAGCATTTTTTTCACCACATAATATTTAATACTAAGATAATAGAAAATTGAAGAATTCGTCAATCCAGAGTATGCCAATTAACCCCCAAGGTGGGGCAGGTTGGCCTAGAAGGTGGGGTTGTTTAGCCATCTCATTCAAGTACTTTCTGACACATATTATTGTTATTAAAAGCTGCACTATAATGGTATAATAATTTTGAATCGGTTTTTAACAGCTTTTTAATGGAAAATAGAATGACTATAGAAGAAGATAGAAGTTTAGACTGTCGTCATTTTTTGCATAAGAAAAATTGCTCTCATCTTCCTCGCTGGAACTAAAGACAATTGGTAGTTTCATCTTTGATTATGTTTACCTTGCTTTTGTGAATTGCTACTGCGCCAAAAAAAAAGTTGAAGAGAGCCAACTAACCCCAAAGGAGAGATCATATGAAAGATGGCTGCCAGAACAGGGGAGAACAATCAAACAAGAAACTGGTTAATCGAAAAGTTAGGTTTTTCAAAGGAGTTTGGGGCTATGTGAACAGAATCAGAGTCAAATGTTTTACCATACCTTTAAACCAAATTTACTGAAAATATAAAAATTTACTTAAATGTCGTAAAATCAATCAATGAAGCACACTCTTCGCTATACTGTTAGCATCGGATTGAAAACTCAGGACAAGACTCCCGACGTCGAGCTGGTGACATGGTACAATGGTGGGGTCTTCACAACAGGTGTGACGGAAACTATAAGCCGATGGCCAACATACCCCCTATGCCAACCAACACCGCTCTCCCCTACATAAAAATGTTGACAGTTTGCTATGCAGCAATTATCAAGGAATCTAGACACTTTCCTGTGCCTACAAGATTGTCAATACTGATTCAGACGTCTTTTACCACATGTTAGGCGTGAACTGGGTCTGTACTAGATTGGATTTAGAAAAGTAAAATCTATAACAGACAAAATGTTCTGTATGCGAACCATATTGGCTATGAATATAAAACTAAAACTCACTATCTTTACATCAATTTTAATGGAGTATATGACAGCATAATACGTGAAGAGCTAAACAGTGCTCTCAGAGAATTCAATATTTCAGAGAAAATTAAACATTTGACATTTGATAATGATCATCATAAAGGATGTGATATTCACACAGACAGATCTAAGAATTAAAATAAATGGTGACAGATCCGAGGAATTCCCTGCCATAAAAGGACTCTGGAAAGGCGATGCTCTGGCGTGTATGTTGTTCAATCTTGTGCTTGAGAAGGCCATATGCAAATGCCAAGGAAGCATTTTTACTTGGGTTCAATTTTTTGGCTTATGCTGATGATATAGACATTGTGGGGGCACCCTCTTCAGGCCTTATGCCTTTCTGCCACTGGCTGGTTCTGCTATTAGACTTGGGCTAGATGTTAATGAGTCCAAAACCAAGTATATGGTAAAAGTAGAAAATCCCAAGCCTGGTGAGACAGTTACTTAAAAGGTTTCGGATTTGAAAGGTTTTTGGAGTCCATTTACCTAAAAGGTTTCGGATTTGAAAGGGTTTCGGAGTTTACTTATCTGGGATTTGTGGTCACCCAGGAAAAAATAACCGAAATATTGAAATCAGGAGAAGGATCAGATCAGCCAACAAGTGCTACTTTGGCTGATGAAACAGTTCAGCAGGTGGATACTTTTCAGACAGAACAAGCTCCACCTGTAGAACACATTAGCACTCCCCATATTTCTTTATGGATCAGAGTGCTGGACAACTTCAGAAGCCACAGAAAAGGGGCTGCTTATTTTTGAAAGAAAAGTTTTCACGTATTTTTAGAGGCGTGAAAGTTGAAGAGAAAAGGATGTGATGCAAGAACCATGAGCTGTACAATGCTTTAGGAGATGCTGATTATCGAAAGAACAATGAAGTTGAGAAGCTTGAGATCTGCAGGTCATATATCCAGAATACCTGATGAAGAAATGCCAAAATTGTTGCTTACTCTGCTGATACATGGAAGATAGGAACTGGATGGCAGTGGCAAAAGAACGTGGTGTTTGAAGGAAGTGGTAGGAGGGGACCTAGACCTTTTACGGGATTGTAGCGCCGTGAGAAGAAGAAGGATGATGCTCTAGACAATCAATCATTTTTATCAAAAGATTGAGTTATTTGATTGTAATCAAGCATGATTGACCTCTGAGAAACCCGTTTGACCCTTGAAGCAAGCATTGACGTTGATTATTTGAAAATTTGAATTACTTAAGCGATTGAAGAGGGTGCTTGATCATCTAAACCAGTAAACAATTATAACTTTCTTGTTCCATTCTAAAAAAAATTCTGTAGTCCTCTGGTTCTTAATAATGCAGAAAGCTGGGTACATTTTCATTGACATACATTTCATACATACATGCCAGTCAGTCTATTGACTAAAGCTTGTGATCAAACAGATTGACTGTCTAGGTCCTCCTTAACAGAAATAATCATCAGTTTTGGTTTATTCTGTTATAATATTTTTATGTGGATGAAAATGTATCATGAAATAAATATTTTATTTAGTATTATTGGTTATAAATTAATCTTCTTTTCTAGACTTATGAGAAAGGAATTGCTTTGTTCAAATGGCCCAATGTCTTTGATGTATGGAATACTTATTTAACCAAATTTTTGAAGCGTTATGGAGGAAGTAAACTTGAGAGAACAAGAGATCTATTTGAACAATGTTTGGAAAATTGCCCTCCAAAATATGCAAAAGGTAGGAACATATATCTTGTTAAATAATTCTTTTGATTTTAATGTCTTCCCTCCCTCTCACAAATCAGTGATAATAATAAACTAATAAACTTCCCTGATGATCTCTCTTAAATTTATATTTTGGTATATATGGAAGTAAGGAGTCGAGTACGATTAGATTCTATAACATGCCTGACTATATAAGTGAGAGGACTGATTTACGAACCTAATGACCTGGTACTCTCACAGAAGTGGGGAAAGAGTCAAGGAATGATTGAAGGAACATTATATATATATATATATATATATATATATATATATATATATATTACATATATATATTCCTATATATATAATATATATATATTACATAGTGGATAGTGTACTGCGCATGTTATTTGGAAGACCCAGGTTTGGCTGAAGGCCGAGACCAATGTTTTCTCAAGTTGAAAATTAAATAATGTTACACAATATACGCATTTCTGGTTCTGGAAGTTAAAAGATTAAAATGTTAGTTTTATTTATTACATATTATAAAACTTGTTTTTACGAATTCTGCTGTTGTAATATTTTATAATATTTTTCTGATTGAATTCTTGGAAAACGGCCATATTCACAGCTTTAATTATGAATTTTCACATTTGGTTGTAAGAGAAAAGTTACATTAGGCGGTAAAAAGCAAACTTTAAAATTTTTGTTTACAGAGTTGATCACTGTTTCAGTCGTATGTAAGGGTGCATTATGGAGCAATAATAAAACTTTTGGTGTCTTTTAACCTCTGTTATAAATGTCAACATTCATCAAGGTGCCCTTTTAGCTTCGGTAAACTACCGGTTAATTGGTTATATATTTAAATGATTTGGGTTATTTAGCCTTTCCAATAACTAGCCACCAGCCAGTAATAGCCACCAGCATTAGAACAGTCATCAACCTTTCCTTTCTCAAATAAAATCCTGGAGCTGACATCTCCCTCTTTGAAGCCAGGTACAGGCATCCATATTTTAATTATTTTGTGAATCATACTGTTTTACGACATAGGTGAGTTAAATTTTGAAAGAACTATAGGAAGTTCCATTAGCAGACAACCTTTCTCCTTGGATATCCAATTTCAGATTCAAATTTACAGATCCAAATTTGAAATTCTTCAACCAACCAGAGCTAGCCTTAAACTCTTAAACCCCTTTCAGTTTGTTATTAAAATCTATGGCTTTCTCACATGTAAATGGGCATGAATAGTGCTCCTTTCCTTGAGGGAAAGAGCAACATTTTTTTTTTTTTTTTTAAGCATTTTACTAATTTTGTTTCATAAATACTGAATCACCAAACACGAAATCACTTATTACTATACACTTTGATTATTAATTCTGGTGTGTCACACTGACCATTCAAAGTCAAACTGAAAAAAAAATTAAAGGAATAAAAAGAATTGAAGAATTTCCAGGATAATCTAATACAGGAAAACGGGGAACCAGTACGCCTAGTCCCTTCAAACATCCATCAGAATCTGAACTGTAAAAGAGTGAATATGAATTTTAAAAGATTCTGAATAATATTATAAAATATTACTATATAAAAATTGGTAAGAACATTTTTTATAATATGTAATAAATATTTAAAATAAAATTAACATTTTAATCTTTTAGCTTCCAGAAACAGAAATTTTTATATTGTGTAAAATTATATAGTAAATCCTTATTTAATTTTCAACTTGTGGAAATGTTTACCCAAGGCACTCCGGATAATTCATGTTATGGTTAATTGATGTCCAGATAATAGACACTGCTGTGTCGATAATTTTTTTTCTCATCATAAGTATTTAAATAGGTCATATTTTATTTTAATATTAAATGTAATATTTTGATTAATTATGCTGGCCTTCTTTATCTGTTTAATGTAATGTGGAGCTTACAACTGTTTTCCATCCTGGATATAGAGATGTAATATTATCATCTATCGTAAATTAAAAGGGAACTTTCAAATCTACCTAGACATCAATAAAGTAGTTGGCAGTGATCAAACAAGGTCAAACCTATTATGGAATTAATTATTTTTTGTGGCACTGAATTGCATGGAACCAAGTTCCATTTAAATTGGTATTGTAACGTTAAATCGATAAGCAAATAAAAAAAAACACAAAAATATATGGCATAAACTCCCAGACCGTTTTTTGGAACGAAATAAGCGGTTGGAACGAACTGTTTGGGTATAAATCTTTCCGTGGCCACGAAGGCCTAGATCTGTCCGCATTGTTCTGAAACATTCCAGGCCTGACTATTTACGATTATATATAAGGAAGAGTGATTGAACGAGTTAGTATAAGTCTGTGTCTTGACAGTGAAGTTCATAGGATTGTGTGTTATAACGTTATCATTTTTGTAATCTGCTCAAGTATTTAAGTTTTATTAATTCGTTGGCATTGTGATTACTGTATATTTCTGTTAATAAATATTTGTTACCCACATAAGTGTTACAACTGGTGTCAGGTGTGGGGTATAAAGAAAAAAAAAAAAATGCCAAGTAAACAAATTGGAGAACTTAAAGTCACGGAGCTGCGGGGAGAACTAGAAGAGCTGGATTTAGACACTACAGGGACAAAAGCGATCTTGTTGGCCCACTTACGTGAGTATTACTCGAGTCAGGGCGTAGATCCTGAAACTGTAGAGTTTGAGGATAGCTCTTTCAAGGCCGCTCTAAATAATTTGTCAAGTGAAATAAATGATAAATTTTCAAATTTATCTGGCCAAATAAATGGTAAATTAGCAAGCATGTCTGGTGAATTAAATGACAAGTTGACTAGCCAGTCTGCTGAAATAAATAGGTTAAATGACCAATTTAATGAGAAAATAACCTGTCTTAGTTCCAGTTTGTCTATTGAAATCAATGATAAGCTGATTAACCTGTCTGGTGAAATAAATAACAAACTGGCCACCCAGTCTGCTGAGCTGGAATTAAAAGATAACTAGCCTAAGGTCGGACTTGTCAACTGAGATGAATGACAGGTTAGCCCAACAAGAAGCGAGGGCCGTTGCTTTAGAGGAGGAGGTTGAGAGACTCAAAAGGACTCTGGAAAAAGGAGCCCAGGCGGTCATCAGGGAGCAGCTCTACCCACAGCCGTTAAAAGATGAGGAAAGACTAGAACCCCTAGCCACGGAGAGCCGAGCCAGGATAAAGCCCCCAACGTTTGATGGTAAGTCGTCCTGGTCGAATTACCTCAAACAGTTCAACGCAGCGGTTGGCGCTAATGGGTGGTCCCCCAACGATAAGGCTGTTGCCCTAACAGTAGCCCTCTGAGGCGAAGCTCTGGATGTCCTCCAGACCATCAATGCGAACGACCCTTACGATTTTGACCTATTAGTAAGCCAGCTGGAGATGCGGTTTGGCCACGCCCACCTCGAGCAGGTATACCAGTTCCAGCTGAAGAACAGGAAGCAGAAGGAAGCCGAAGCTATTCAAGAGTTCGAGGCGGACGTCCCAAAAATGGTAAGACGGCTTATCCAACAGCCCCGGAAAGTTTGTTGGAGTGTTTGGCAGTTAAAGCTTTCGTCGACAACAAACACATGCACGCACACACACATACTCATATATTAATCAACCAACGAACACATGCACGCACGCACACACACACACACACACACACACACACACACACACACACACACACACACACACACACACACACACACACACACACACACACACACACACACACACACACACACACACACACACACACACACACACACACACACACACACACACACACACACACACACACACAAGCTCGCACGCACGCAAGCAAGCAAATGAACAAACACATGCACGCACACATACATACTCATATATTAATCAACCAACGAACACATGCATGCGCGCGTACACACACACACGCACAGGCACAGACACAGACACAGACACACACACACACAAACACAAACACACATACACTCACGCACGCAAACAAGCAAGCAAATGAACAAACACATGCACGCACACATACTCATATATTGATCAAATAGGCTGTTCTTTCAAAATTTGAAAAAGAAGTTTTTTTTTAGTTTTTTAAAGATATATTTTTCAGAGTTGCGCATATTTATATTTACAAATACGAATACAAATTTATTTTTATCTTAATTTTAATGTGAATATGAATATAAATTTATTTACATCACAATATTTGTGAACAATTTTTTTTATTTTATGTTTTTTTTGTTTTTCCCATTCCAGTAACCCTGGGCAGGGGGGAGTTTATTGTTACATTAAGTTCTGCACGTTCCATCGGGTGATACTGCGTGCAGGAAAATGATTTGAATACTATTTTTCAGAAAATGTTTACAAAAGGAAACCCCATCCTTTTTTACAGTTGTTAAATCAGTTGGCCGTTTCAATTTTCCTGTGCATTCTTAGTGGGCCACGACCATGCTTTCGATTTATCAATAGAACTACAGTGTTCCCGCCAAGACTGCATCTTACCTTTATGGTAGTCAATATTTCATCGAAATTGATCAATTGGAGGGGGCACTTTACTTAATAAATGTTGTCTTATTTCACGTTTTTTTTTTTTATTTCTCAAAAAAGACTATAACGATTTTGATCAAAATGGGTATTTGATATATGTATATGCCAAAGATGTGAAAACCAACATCTCATCAAAACTGGTCAAACGGAGGGGATACTTTACTATGAGACGTAAATACACCTTCTATCGATTCACCTTCACTTTCAAGATTCCTCGTCATCGATGAAACTGATGGTACCATACCTCAATATCTCCTTTGTCCGGATGAAACTTCTCACATCTGAACACTTCTCTGATAGGAGGCCTTTCCGCTCTCCCCAATACTCCTTGAGGGTTCGCCTCCTCCACCGCTCGCGTAGGTTTTTTCGTCATCGTCGCCAGTGATATATTTCAGACAAAAGGGAGACTAGCTACGTATTTTTTATTAACAACAAGTACAGTCAAACTAAACTTGTAATACTGACAACAATGCATTATATCATGTGACATAAAAAACCTTCACTATTTACATTTTATATCAATCGATATTTACTTTCGATTCCAATACAACACCATTAAAGACGCTATAAGGAAAAGAAACATAGATAAAATCTCATCCAGATGAATAGAAAGGATTCTGGAGGAAAGAATCTTGCAATCGGAACTAGGACACACCAAACTGTGGATAAAACCCAGAGGAGGATGTCCACAGGGAGGTGTGATCTCACCGTTACTGTGGTGTCTAGTAGTGGATTCACTGCTAGACAGTCTAAACAACGGAGGCCTACACACAGGGGTACGCAGATGATTTTGCAATCCTGATTGCAGGTAAATACCTAAGCGTATTATCTGAACTACTCTCATATGAAACCAAATTTCTGAAAAATTGGTGCAATGAAAATGGATTAAATATCAATTCACAAAAAATATGCATCTGCGTCTTCTCAATGAAGAAAAAAATTAATATTAATCTACCAAAAATAAATGGGCACCAGTTGACACTATCTACAGAAGTAAAACATCTGGGTGTAATACTGGACCACAAATTAAATTATTCCAAACACATAGAAAATACGACTAATAAATGCCTACAGCTGCTAAAATGCCTATGGGCCTGCAAAAGACCAATAGGTAAAGAATGGGAACTAAAACCAAAAATGGTTTATTGGCTGTACAAAACAGCAATAAGACCAATGATTTTATACTCAGCTCTACTTTGGTTGCACAAAGCAGGAGTTGGCAAGAATAAAACTCTGTTAAGCAAACCACCGAGACTTGCATGCCTCATGATGACAGGGGCAATGAAAACCACTTCAACAGCTGCAAAGGAAGTAATACTAAACTTAGCACCACTGCAGATAGAGATGGAGGCTCAAGCAATGAAATCCTCCTAGAGGATAGTGAAACAAAACAACTCCTTCAGAGATAACTATCAAGGACACTGGAATATACTTGGAAAAATTGAAAAAGATCGGGTGCTTTCCATGCACTCCGATCTACAAATTCGTGAATTTCAGGAAATCAAATACCAAACCATAATTAATAAAATGGAGCAACACAAACCTTATAAAGGCATTAACTGTTACACGGATGGCTCGCTTACCAAAAAAGGATGTGGTGCGGGAATCTGGAGAAAGGACAAAACAGAAGAGGGCAATTCAATTTTTACTGGGAAAATATGCAACGGTCTTCCAATCGGAAGTACTAGCCATATGTATGTCAGTGCGCGTCAAAGCTGCTGACTGAAGGGGTAACCAACGAGAGAATAACCATCTTCACTGATAGTCAAGCAGCCATAGAAGGAATAAAAAATCATACAACTAAATCAAAGGTTGTGAAAACCTGCAACAGTACGCTAAAAAAATTAGCTGAGAATAATAAGGTTAGAGTGGAATGGGTACCAGGACATTCTGGTATCCAAGGAAATGAAGAAGCAGATAAACTAGCCAGGAAAGGATCTGCCACAAAACCCATAACCCCGGAACCAGTAATTGGAATTAGCATTAGCTATGCCAAAAGAAGGATTGGGGAAATTTATGGAGCACACAAAAACAATATTGGAATGACAAAATCCAATATCATTCCAAACACTTTTTAAATGGCTACTCTGTCAAAAGAAGCAATATATTACTAAACTATGACAGGAAAGCACTTTATTAAATTACAGCAATCTATACCGGACACTGTAAACTGAATGAACATATGTATAAACTCAAGTCAGCAGAGTCTACAATCTGTAGATTCTGTGGCAAAGAGAGTGAAACAGCTTATCACATCATCTGTTGGTGTGAACGACTTAGATTAGGAATCTTTGGCCAGGCGAACATACCTGACCCAAGCACGTATGAACTGTTCAACCCTGCTAGCTTACTAAAATTCACCGATGCTCTAAATATAATAATTTAAGACTCGGTCACTAATATAGGAGTTACCCAGGATTTTTTATGCTTAGGATTCTCAAAGTAAATCCGCTTTTCGTTAGCATTCACAATTCAATGAAGAAATGACTTTTTTCTGTACCTAGCGAGCAGCATTTGGCATGAGGTTTTTCGAGCTTCCTGCTACCTGTCATTCAGTTAGTGAGGCACCCATTTTCCGACCTTCTGGATCTTTTCCAAGAATTTCAAACAAATGGAGACGGTGTAACATATAATAATTGTCCAACGAAGCTTCCAAGTCAGCATCTGCAAATTTCTTCTGTGGTTATCCACGGTCTTTGTTTCTGACATCGAAATCGCCATCTTTAAATTTTTTAAACCAATCGAAACATTGAGATTTGCCTATGGCATGCTCCCCATAACCTTCAACACGCATCCTACCTGATTATACCCCAGTTTTATTCAGATGGAAACAGAAAATCAATGCTGTCCCCAAATTGTAATTTGTTGGCCCAAAAGTTGACATGTTCAACGCCCCTAAACACACAGTTGTAGAATGAAACTGATGTTGGTAGCAATTGAAATTCTTTATTACATGTAAACAAAAGCAGATAACACCACTGACGGATTAGTTACAAGATTATATTGACTGCTACCTCATATTATTGGCGAATTTCGGTTTCATATTTACTCACCTGGTTAGCTTTCTAGCTCAAATAGTTTTTGAGATATAGATCAAAAACTGTTTTAAAAACGTGCCGTTTTTTATAATTTGTTTTTAATTTAAAAATTGAAATCTCAAAAACCATAAGTCGATGCATCCAACGAATAACCCAAAAATTATAAAAATCAAAGACCTCCTTGATTTCATGTGGAATGACCCCCTTGTAATAAATAAAATTTGTTGTATAATTTATAAAAAAAAAAAAAATGTTTTTAGGTTTTTACCTATTATATGCAAAATTAGAGGAAGATCATGGATTAGCAAGACACGCAATGGCTGTTTATGAAAGGGCAACTTCTGCTGTTTTGCCAGAAGAAATGTTTGAGGCAAGTATGATTTAACCAAAATTATAATTTCAATCTTTGTCTTTATATTAGTTTAATTTATTGCTCTAAATATTAGATTAAAATTATTCTTTATATCTTCGAACTTTCAGGTTTTTAATATTTATATTAAAAAGGCTGCTGAAATTTATGGTGTTCCAAAAACTCGTCAGATTTATGAAAAAGCTATTGAAGTGTTAAGTGAAGATAATTCGAGAGAAATGTGTCTTAGATTTGCTGAAATGGAAACTAAATTAGGAGAAATTGATCGAGCAAGGGCAATTTATGCACATTGCAGCCAAATGTGTGATCCTCGAGTAGGAATACAATCTTCATTCACTTAAAAATTGAGGTTATAGTTATGATTGAAAAAACAACACACAAAAAAATATGTTCTTTATAGGTCACTAGTACTTTTTGGCAAACGTGGAAAGATTTTGAAGTGCGCCATGGCAATGAAGATACTATGAGAGAAATGTTGCGGATTAAAAGAAGTGTACAAGCTACATATAACACACAGGTACTGTAAAATATTTCAATCTTTATGAGCTACATGTACTTACATATTATGCATATAAATTAGGGCTTATAAAAAAAAAAAAAGGTTTATTTGATTTGAGAAGTTTAAACATTTATGTGATAATCATTTATTATTATTTTTTATAGATAAACTTCCTAGTATGCTTAGAACCTTTAGCTGACACCCTGTTAAATGTGCCTTAGGTGATTATAAGGAGTCAATACTATTGGTTTTATGTATTTATTGTGATTGTTAGGTTAGAAGATTTTTTTTCTAGAATTTGGAAAATGACAGGAGGCAGGTACAAACTGCTTTTGAAATCATAATAAAACACTAATCCATGTGTCGGATAGAACGTAAAATGGAGGTCCCGAGCCTATACGATGTCAGGTACTCATTAAAGATCCCTATCCTAATTATACCTGTATAGGCAAAATTTAGGACTCCCACTGTAGCATCGTCCGATTAGCCTTAGTAGCATAAATGGACGTTAAACAAACAAACAAACTAAACCATGTGATGAGCAAGGTCCCAAAAACCCTTATGGAAACCAACTTATGGCTAGATTTTACAGACACCCACATCAATATGGACCTACAAAAGGCAGAGGAACATCTAACATCATACTTAAAGTACAAAGATGGGCCGCGGCGTAGCCAGAGTGATAGCGTCTCCAACTCCCACGCTGGCGGTGCGGGGACCTGCCCAAGCTCGCTCGATTCTGTTCGGTGACGGCCTCACTGAACAGACTCAGCGGCTTGCCATGGATTAGAAGAGGTTGGTTACCCGCAGATAACCAGTCCCGATTAGCCCTCGTGGCATAAAGCGGACGTTAAAAAAAAAAAAAAAAAAAAAAAAAAAAGTACAAAGATATATTGCGGAGGGTCTAATGTGAGATATCTCATTCTACTCCTCTTTGAATTAATAATCTTCTCCATTTAACCAAGCAGAAAATCTTACGTTAAGAATTCTGAATGAGGCTAATAGATGGAAGAAAATAAACCACAATGACAGGATCAGGAATAAAGCCAGCTATCAGTAACTATCCAGGATCCTGGTCTCTTGGATTATAATTACTGTGAAATGGAGGATTTTGAGCTATGCTTTAAATATTTTGATCTTAAAAAGAATAATGTATCAGAAGTTCAAAAGTGCATTAGTTTATTTTTTGAATTTTTATTTTTCCAATGGCGACCATATCATTTTCGAGCAAACGCGTATCTTTAGCTATATCAGTGCTCTGCTTCAAATCAAATATCTCCTCTTTTACTCATCCTAAAACATTCAAATAAAGAACAATCCATTTAGAAAGGTCTGAACTCTAATGAAGGTTGTTATAGCTATAAACTGAAAACTAAGTATTACGGTCCATGTACCCCTTCAAAGTTCCAAGCGGTAATTTAAAAAAAAAACGGGTTTACAAAAAAAATTTTTTATAAGAACGCTGATGACTAAGGGGTTTTTTATTTTTTTTTTTATTTGATAGATAAAGGTTGGTTTTCCAAATAAAATCGGTGAGTCTAGAGCATGACAGCTTAGCAATTCTTTTTAAACATCTGGACCAAGAACTTTTTAAAGTGAGCAACAAGATGAAGAATGGGTTCCATTAAGCATTGCACTCTTTTTTTTTTTTTTTTTTTTCCCACCGGCACTATGCACCGCGACCTCTTGGGTCTATTGTGCGCCTGATTCTACCTGATTTCTAAAAGTCTATTTTTAGTGCATCAGTAAATTTTAGCAAACTTGTTTGGTTGACCAGTTCGTTAGTGCTTGGGTCAGGTAAGTTTACCTCGCCAAAGATGCTGAATCTTAGCCTAACAAGTCGTTCACACCAGCTTATAATGTGATAAGCTGTCTCATCCTCCTTGCCACAGAATCTGCAGATAGGTGAGTCTGCGAGTTTAAGTCTGTGCATATGTTTGTTGAGTTTACAGTGTCCTGTATAGATCGCTGTAACTTTTTTGAGTGCTTTCCTGTCCAAGTTCAGTAGAATGTCACTTCTTTTGGCAGAGTAGCCTTTTAAAAAGAATTTGGAGTGAAACTGTGTTTTATCATTCCAATTTTGTTTTTTAATTGCACCATATATCTCCCCTATCCTTCTTTTGGCATAGCTTAGACTTATGCCAATTACTGGTTCAGGGGTCATTGGTCTTTTTGCTGAGCCTTTTCTTGCAAGGCCATCTGCTTTTTCATTTCCTTTGATGCCGGAATGTCCAGGCACCCATTCCACTCTGACTCTATTGCTTTCCGCTAGTCTGTTGAGCGAGATTTTGCAGTCTTCGACGATCTGTGATTTAATGACATTATTGTTTAATGCCCCTATAGCTGCTTGGCTGTCTTTAAAGATGGTAATGTATTTATTTATTGTATTTTCCGCCAGCAGCTCCGAGGCGCACTGGTAAATTGCTAGCACTTCTGATTGAAAGACTGTAGCATATTTACCAAGTGGGATTGATATGCTCTTTGTGGGTTTATCCTCCCTCCAGATTCCCGCTCCAGATCCACTCTTGGTGAGTGAGCCATCCGTATAACAGTTGATTCCTTTGTGTTTTTTGTGTGGTTTCAACTTATTTATTATTGTTTGATAGTTGGTATCCAGGATTTCACGAATTTGTAGGTCAGAATGCATGGACAGCACTTGATCTTTCTCGATTTTCCCGTATATTTCCCAATGGCCAACTCTAGAATTTATTCTAGGTAAGTTATTTTGTTGTACAATCCTATATGAGGATTTCATAGCCTGAACCTCCACTTCTATCTGCAGTGGTGCTAGATTTAGCATCACTTCCATAGCAGCTGTTGGAGTACTTTTCATTGCTCCTGTTATCATGAGGCATGCAAGCCTCTGTAGTTTGCTTAGCAGGAATTTGTTTTTTCCCCTACTCGCTTTGTGCCACCAAAGCAGGGCTGAGTATAGAACCATTGGTCTTATTGCAGTTAGATATAGCCAATAGACCATTTTGGGTTTTAATCCCCATTTCCTGCCTATAGCTCTTTTACAAGCCCATAGGCATTTTAGGGCTTTGTTTGTCGTTGTTTCAACATGTTTTGTCCAGCTTAGTTTGTGGTCCAGTGTTACACCCAAATGTTTTACTTCTTTAGAGGGTGTAAGCTGGTATCCATTTATTTCTGGCAGTTTAATATTTATTTTTTTCCTTTGTGTAAAGATACAAGTATGTATTTTTTCTGGGTTTATATTCAACCCATTCTCTTTACACCAATTTTGTAGTATTTTTGTTGCGTTTATGAGCAAGTCAGATAGTACGCTTTGATGTTTACCTTCAATTAGAATTGCCAGGTCATCTGCATACCCTTGTGTGTAAAAGCCTGCGTTGTCCAATCTCACTAGCAAGGAATCCACAACTAGGCACCACAGTAATGGCGAGATCACACCTCCTTGTGGACAACCTCCTCTTGGTTTTATCCACAGTTTGGCATGTCCCAATTCTGTGACCAAAATCCTTTCCTCCAGCATTCTTTCTATCCATCTGGAGGAGATTTTGTCTATATTTCTGTTTTTTATAGCGTCATTGATGACTTTATATGGTGTTTTATCAAATGCACCTTCGATGTCAACAAAGGTGCCAATTGTTATTTCTTTTTGATTCAAAGATTTTTCAATCCTTAGCACCAAATTATGCAGTGCTACCTCACAGGATTTTCCTGCTTGGTAAGCAAATTGCCTTTCATGTATCGAGTCTGTTTCCGATATCTGTTTTCTCATATGTCTGTCTACTATCTTTTCTAGTGTCTTCATTAGGAATGATGACAGACATATGGGTCTAAAGGCTTTAGGATCATCATATGATTCTTTGCCTGGCTTTGGTATGTACCTTACCTTGGATATTTTCCATTCGGTGGGTATATATCCTAGTGCTAGGCTGCCTCTTAGTAATTTTAAGAGGTGTGGTCTTATAGTCTTCATTCCTTTCTGTATTAGAGCAGGAAATATGCCATCCGCGCCAGCAGATTTGTATGGCTTCATTGTGTTAACGGCCCATTCTAAGGCACTGCTGGTGACTATTTGCTTTGCTTCCCTCCACATCCTTTCGTCACTGGTTGACGTGGTATGTGTGGGGTTGTTAATGATGGTGTTTTAATTTCACAGTTAGGAAATTGGGTTCTTGCCATGGCCTCCAGGGTTTCCATTTCGTTTACCGTGGATCCCCCTTCTACCTTTAGCGTGCCCAAGGTTTCCTGTTCTGTTTTATTTAATATTTTTTTAACTCTGCTTACCTCTGGAATGTCGCTCACACCTGAGCAGAATTTCCTCCAGGCATCTCTTTTTGCTCTCCTGACAGATTTATGATATTTGGTGAGTGCTTCCTTATAGATATCCCATCTGCCAGATTTTTTTGCAGCGTTGAACAATTTTCTGGTTTTTGTTCTAAGCTTGTTTAGTTCATTGTTCCACCAAGGAACATTCCTATTGGATTTTTTTGTTTTGAGTTTGTTGCTATGATGGTAAGATTCCATCATTGCTTTTGTCATAGTAGAGTTGAGACAATCCAGTTGCCATTCATTTTGTGCATCTACTGGACATTGTCTCATTAATTCAGTTAATACAGAGGAGTAAGTTTCCCAGTCTGTATTCTTAGGGTTCCTGTACTCCTCGTTATAGTTTACTTTGTCCGGTAAGTCAAATTGTATGTATTTATGGTCCGAGCATGTTTCCTCGTTGGAGACATGCCAGTTTACGATTTGCCTACTGAGTGTTTGTGTTGCCAATGTTATGTCTATTACCTCCGATCTTAGTCTGTTCAGAAATGTGGGTTTGTTGCCACTATTCAATATTTCAAGATCGTATTTTATAATAAATTCAAGCAATTGCTCAACTCTTAGATTGGTATTGCTGCTTCCCCAGATTTTATGATGGGAATTGCTATCTAGTGCAGCAATAATGTTGTTTCCATTTATTTCCCCCAATATTTTTTCCATCATTGAGGAGGGGTCCTTGTCCTCGAACGGGAGGTATCCCGCCAGCAAAATGATGGGACTACCCTCTTTTGGGGTGTACTTCACTGCTGCTGAGTCTCTGGAACAGAGTTGCCAAAGAGGCAGCAGCTTTAGTTCATTTTTATATAATATGCAGGCTCTGGGACTGTCCTTCGCAGATACTATGTTGTATCCCGGAAGTTTCAGCCCCATGAGCTCGCCTTTTAATAGGTAAGGTTCTTGTATCAAGACAATATCTATGTTCTTACCTATTATATATTGATGCAAAGCACCATTAGCTGCTATGCAATGGTGGAGATTTATTTGTAGCAGTTTCATTTTTTTTTTTTTTTTTTTTTTTTTTTTTTAACTACTCTTTTCCTCCTGATGGCTCACTAGGTGGCAGTGGTGGCAGAGTTCTACCTTCCATGCTGGCTTTCGCCAGAACTTTGGGTATGGCTCCTCCTCCCATCGCCTCCCTAGAGGTTACTTCTATGTCACTTTTACTTACGTCCGGTGATGCAGCAGGTTCAGGTTTTTCCTTAGAATCGGCCTTGGCCTCCTCTTTGGATCCACCCTCCTTTGCAGGCATCACTGTGGTCGTTTCTGAGTGGCATTTCAACACTTCAGCTGCCTCCTCAGATGTCTCCATTTTTTCCTCCTCTCCAGCGTTTAGGTCCCTTGGGAGTTGTCCTCTGTTTGGCCCTTTTATATGCCTAAAAGTAATCATCTTCATTCCGCAGCCCACCTTCATGTCTCTATTTTTGAGGCATTCCAGGCTGGGATCCGAAATTTTAAATATGGCAAAGAAGCCTTTCTCGGTCTCTTTTATATAATGCAGCCTCCAGGTTTTGATGTCCGTGACTGCTTTATTTTGGACTCTTATTCTTTTAAGCTGTGTCTCTTCAGATGGTGCTTTTCCTGGAAAGAAAGCACAGATCTTAGCCACTTTCATTAGGTCCCTCGTGTCGCAGACTCGGAGGCGCACGTCCTCTTTCATCCTCACACTAGGGATGATTTTTTTGAGCCACTGAATAGTGTGGTCGTCCAGACAAGAGACGATACAGCCTCCTCTATTGAGACTAGCTCCATTAAAGAGTGGCTGTTCGTCGCTTTCCTCATCAATTTCATCCACCTTTTCAGTGATATTCTCCTGCAACTCCTCACATTGCTCCCAGGTCAGCTGTGTGTTTGGGTAGTCCACAGGGACCACCGCAACCAGCTGTCCTCTTGCAGCGAGGGCGTAGTTTGTTGCTTGTCCTGTGACTTCTCTGGGTTTCTTAGCCACAGGAGCTGAGGTTCCCGGAGAAGATCTAGGTCTCTTACCAGTACTGCGAGGTCCAGTGGGTACTCTGAGGCCTCGCAGCGTAACCTGCTGGCCTAGTTTGCCGCCCTCCTGTCTCCAGTCCATGTCTATGATAGTAACGTGGGGGTCCACTTTTGGGCGCCTCGGCTTTGTTTGCCGGGCCTTGTGGGGCCCTTGCATCCTTGGCCTGGCGCCCTTGGGTGGTTTCCCCCTTGTCAGTGTTTTGGCCCAGCTTTGTAGTACTTCCCTTGGTCAGGGCAGCTTTGTCTGCCGGGCCTGGTAGGGCCCTTGCATCCTCAGCTGCCCCTCCTTGGGTTGCCTCCATAACAGCTGGTGTATTTGCCAGGAGTAAGGCTTTCGCTTTTCTCCTGTTACACCTTTTAACGTTCTTGGTGGACCCCGTCGTGGCGAGAGCCTCTGACTGGTCCACTCTATGACGTGCAAGGCTATGTTCGGTAAAAGTTTTGGTTGTCAGTGGGACCTGTGAAGCAGCGGCTACAAGAGCCGCATGCTCCTCCAGCACTCCCATTCTGTTAAATTCGACCCTAAGTCCTTGTACTTCGTCTGTCAGTGCCTCTAGTATTGGTTCGACAGACGATTCGTCTAGGGTGTCATTGTAAAAGTCCTCTAGATTTATTCGCCCCGACTGGTTTGAGTCCTCGTCGGGTGTAATTGGACTTACGTCCATAAAGTAAAGTTTATCAGTATTTCTGTTCATTGTGTTGATCCCACTCCACGTATGGCTATCCGCCGGGGTAAACCCCCATCCCAGCGCTGTCAACGCTGTGAGTCCCAGAGTTCCGTCTGGGAGCCGGAATATATGCTCTCAATGCGGGGAGGATACTCAACCCGCGTTTAGCATTCCAGGGTCCTACTGCATCCGCCTCAGACCTCCCATGCTCCGATACATGGGTACCAATACGTGTGCTTGCCAGGCGGGGTGCTCCACGGCACATGTAGGATGGAATTCACAGCCTTGCCATCCCCATCCATGCCGCTTCACAGGCTCGTTATTGTCATGTTTTTTCGTCTGTGTATTTGCTGTGGTACACAGTACATTGTAAGTCCAGACAGGCCAGGTCATTAGTGTGAAGCGGGTCACGCTTCACCTTATGTTAATACTTTCCTTTTGAGGTTCACCTAGTGGTTCTTCTCGAGCCGCCTAGATGAACCCCGCCTCTGTCGTTCGCGAGTTATGACTAACTCCCCAGGGGGCACCACGAGAAGGTGACAGTAGGCGTTGATGGGGATTGGGTCAGCAGGGAAGAACTAAACAGTGAGTAGGGCACTATGGTTTAGTGTTCCCACTTGAAGTGAGTAAGACTCCCGCACTCGTCTAACGCTTCAGCTTTCCCTTTGCCCCACCCATTTGCCCCCCTTAATTGCACTCTTGGTTTTCAAACGTGGCAAGTGAACCCCAGATATTACTTTTTGCATCTTTTTGGGCATGCAAAATAGCTCAAGCGGTTCATATTGAGGAATGAACCATAAACAAATTGGTGTATTCTCTAACGTCCTTGGATTCTAATCTCACCAATCCACTAGTTTTTAAGAAGACAAATCCCAACAACTTTCAAAATGAACAATCTATTTCACTAACAATTTTTTAAACTCCGACGTATATCTCACTTTTTTTTTTTAATCTACCTTTTAAAGTCAAACTAAATTATAATTTAAAACAAATGATAGAAAAAATAAGTTATATATTTCAACAATAGAAAAATAATCGGTAGAAAAAATGTCTCGGAAGAAAAAAATTTGATAGTAATTACCTACATAAATTTAGCCATCCTCAAGGATACATTATCTATTTTAATTTAAAAAATAATTCTCTTGTTATTTCCTCTACTGTCATAAAAGGGTATTCTCAGACAACATTGGACTCGTTAACTACCCGATTTTTTTAACTGTTCCATGATGATTGCAGTTAGTGTGATCCGATTTGGTTTTTTCCTCAACCAAAAATAGGTTTTGTAAATATATCTCCATCTTTTTGAAAAAAAATTCGAATCAATAGCCTAGGTTTTCCTTAAAACCTATGTTTTAGACATGAGACAATGTCTTTTCCCCGCCAGCTAAATCCATTGAGGTGGACTGGGGAAAGGCACCAGATTTTGTATGTCAATACAGTTTTTTTTTTTTTTACAACTTAAATTTTTTTTTCACTTTTATTTTTAAATCCGCACCTGTTAATCACGATAATCATCAATCAGCAGATGAGCTGGCATAAACATGAGGTAAGAAACAAAAATAATATAATAATAAAATAAATAAAAAGGCATGGTAGGCATGAGGTAAAGCAGTACCCAGCGGCACCTTTATGCGGCTATTAGTTTACTCACATATTATGTAAGTAGGTCCCTCATCCAGACCCTTTTCAACCGTCTTCTGGCGTTTTCTGGCATGCGGGTTGTGGCTATTTCTTGTACTAGGATGTTGGAGTATCCCTTCATTTTATCGTGGAACCGTTTGTAGTATGTCCTAATGTGTTCATTGACAGTCGGCATGTGTAAGTCAGAATGTAATGTGTTGTTATTCACATACCATGGGGCTTGGGTAATTAGTCGGAGGATTTTAGACTGAAAAGTTTGAAGTCTATTTATATGTATATGTTTTGCAGTGCCATATATTTGTAATCCCTAGGTCCAGAGCGGCTTGAGAAGATATGTGTAGATTCTTAATTTTTGTCTTGCTTTTAATTTGGAATGTCGTCTAAACAGTGAGTACAATAATTTTAGTCTTTGGTTTAATGTTTCCCGCTTTTTCTTTACGTGTGGACCCCATGTCATTCTCCTATCAAATGTCAGTCCTAGATATTGTACTCTGTCGGTTTGAGGAATCGGTATGTTGTCAAGGTAAACAGGTGGGCATGTTTCTAGTCTCAAATTGAATGTGATGTGTTGGCACTTTTGATGATTTATTTGGATCTTCCAAAGTTTGCACCATTCCTGTATTTTTTGTAGGTGATGTAGGTTAAGTGAAGCCTGTGTTGTCTGCGTAAGTGGCAGTAAGAGTGTGAGCAGTTTGAGGTATGACGTCGATCCCTGAGGTACACCAGCAAGAGCTGGCCGAATAGACGAGAGACCTGAGCCATGCCTAACTGAAAAATATCTGTCGGAAAGAAAGGACTGAAGAACGAGATAGTAGGTGTGAGGGAATATGTTCTTGAGCTTGAAGAGAAGCCCCTAGTGCCACACTTTGTCGAACGCTTGGGCGACATCCAGAAATACTCCAGTTGCATATAATTTACGCTCTAGTGCTATCGATACGTAATCAGTCACCCTATGTAGTTGTTGTGTTATAGAGTGTAATTTTCGAAAGCCGAATTGATGGTCAGGAATTATTTGTCTGTCTGTCAGTACATCTAATAGTCGTGGGTATATTTGTATATAATTTGTAAATAACTGGCTTATAAATAATTTAAATAGTATTGTAACGTTAAATAACAACATATGGTTTAAAATCCTAGACCTTTTGTTGGAACGAACTAACAGTTGGAGCAAACTGTCATAGCATGTGCTTGTGACTACAAAGTTCGAGTCCCATCCAGACGTTCTACGAGGTTCTAGACCCTTCTCCTTACGAATATGTATAAGGAGCGATTGACTGGACAGTTAGTCTTAGTCTTTGTCTTCGTTGTGAAGCTCAAGTCATATGATTATTTGTGTCTTACAAAGTGATAATTTTTGTAACCTGTTCTAATATTTGTGTATTTATAATTCATGTGGCATTGATGATTGTATATTTTCGTTGAATAAATATTGTTAACCCAGAGAAGTGTTACAGTATTAATTTTGATATAAAATAACTTTTTCCTTTACCACTCTTTTCTATTACTTTCACTTACCTATATATGATATATATAGTAAGTGAAAGTATTGCGATCGTGAAAAATTTTGACTTCCGGTTTTCAACGGAAATACAGGTTTTGGGGTCCCCTGAGTCCAATTAACCAAGTCCCGCGAAATGGTCTGTGTGTGAACAGACTAGCTCAAAAACTATAAACCGTGTGAACGTGAAATTAGGTATTTAGTGTATGTATATGCCCGCGATGTGACAACAAAAATTTCATCAAATTGCTCAAAGGGAGGGGGTACTTTATTAAATAACTTTTTAAGTTTTTTTCGATTTTCTCAAAAACCGCTCTAACGATTTTGATTAAACTGAGTGTTTGATCTATTTATATGACTGTAAAAATTTCATCAAAATTGATCAACCGGAAGGGGGACTTTACTTAATAAATTTTGTATAATTTTCATGTGTTTTTTTTATTTACTCAAAAAAGGCTTTAAAGATTTTGATCAAACTGGGTATTTGATGTATGTATATGCCAAAGATGTGTTAGCCAACATTTCATCAAAATTGGTCAAACAGAGCGGGCACTTTATTTCATAATTTTTTCCAATTTTTACCTTTTTTTCGATGATCTCAGAAACGGCTTTAACGATTATTATCAAAGTCGTCATGTTTAATGAAAATTAGGTGTTCTTTAATATCAGGTAAGCTTTATCATTATTAAAGTGTTCTGAGGGGGCATAAATGGGAAAGGGGCATTTTTGGTTTTCTTATAAGGTACCTTTGTTTTTGTTTATATGAAGAAGTTAACTGTCTCTCGTTATGCCTAAAAATAAGAAATGGCTAAATATGAGATATGATAAAAATAAAGAAAACATAAAGAGGAGAAAAAAAGAAAAATATTCAGTCAACTCATAAAACTCGTTAAGCCCACGCATGCGGAGTACGCCTTTAATGACAGACCATTGTTCATAACTAAAGCCGTTCTGTTCATTTGAGAAGTGGCAATTAACAAAACGCATTAATTTCTAATCTAAGTAATTGGTAAGTGAAAGTTGTGTGTTGCGCGCACGCACCAGATTTTTTTTTATTCAAGAACATTAGATTTCTTGAATGTATGGCAAACTAAAAAAAATTGATATTTATACTGGTTGTAAGGCCATAAAGTTAATAAAACTATCGAAACATTATTAACTAACTTAGCTCAATTTAAGCTCAGAAAGATAATTTGGGACACTTCCACTCCAACGGGCACCCATCTTTTTCTGTATAGGTATTTTACTTTTTTTTTTTTTTTTTGTTAACGTTTATTCATATATTTATTAGGTCATATATTAATTTTTTAGTTTCAAACCTTAAGAACTTATCAAATATTGATTCTTAGATTTTTTCTGTTTGTCTGTAGGTCAACATGATGTCAGCACAGATGTTGTCTGCCGCGAGTAACGTTTCTGGAACAGTTGCCGATCTTGCTCCTGGTGCCAAAGATGGAATGCGCATGTTGGAAGCCAAAGCAGCTGAAATGACTGGTACAAAACAAAACAAAAAAATAATGTGGTTGCTATGGTTGTTCACCAGCAATGATTAAAAACAATTTAATACTTTTTTCACTTGAAGGGGGGTCAAGTGGATGAATGTGGTAAGGTGAATTAATGGTAAAAAGTTCATTATTTCATCATGCGTTTGGTCCTTTTTAGGAAAATGACCCATATAAAAAATAAATAATCCTATAAGCACAAGTTTTAGGATGCCCTGTTGTTAGTTAGATCAAAACCAATTTCTTTTATAAACTTCAATAAGTCTGTCTTTATTTTAGTCTTATATCATCTTTAAATAGAAGATTATCTAATTCTGTTCCATTATCTGAATTATAACATCAGGTTTTAGAAATTTTTCTAGGTATTGAATAAGGGCATTCATCCATGGCATTCACTGAGTTATCAGAACTATAAAATTTAACAAATGATTTTTATTTCGAAAAAATTCTTAAGATTAGATATCAATAATGATTTGACATGTGTGGAGTGCCCATCTTTATTTCTTGATATAGCCTTTCCTGAGTTGGTGTATTTTTAAATTTTGGTTTCATAGTGCCTATCGTTCTGCATATTTAGCTTGGCAGCCAATGGTAATTATAATTAACCTGGTCTCAGATGGCAAATTGAATTATGTTATTATAATAATAAAGGCTTAACGAACCCGAAGGTTCAATGCTGACACCACGACTTGCTCCTTGCACACCTCTATCCACCGACCACCATCCAGACCCAACTTCGAAACATCTGTCTTAATGCAATCCACCCACCTTTGTCTCAGCCTACCCCTCGGACGTTTCCCATTAGGCACCACGCTTATTTATCTTTTCGGAATTCGTTCACTTCTAAGTTTCGCAATTTTACACGCCCATTTTATTTGTCTCGCTGCTATCACGTCAATTATATTTACTGGGTACAGTTCACTTAGTTCGGTTTTGTGTAAGCGTCTAAATTCTCTGGTTAGTTCATCTCAGCTCTCTATTTTCAAAAACCTAAGCCGTTGGTCATTCCTCAATGTTAGCGGCCACGTTTCGTGTCTGTAAAGGACCGTTGGAAGAATAATAGTTATGTAAATCCTCATTTTTAAGTTTTGGGACAGAAGGCGCGAGCTAAGCAATTTTCCGACTGAAAAGTAGCAAGCATTTCCGGCTTTTAATCTACCAGATAGTTACCATCGCCCCTTGATATTCTACATTGATTGATACGTATTCCCATCTACATTGATATCAGCAAAATCATCACCACTTCTAGGACTAACCATATATTTTGTCTTATCCGTATTCATTTCTAGCCCAAGTTCTTGTCCGGCTTTCATCAACGTTTTTGTGTTTATTTTTATGGTATCCGCGTCCTCACCAAGCAATACCAAATCATCGCCATATCCGAGCACGGGTATATGAATAAATGAATGAATGAAGTATATTTTATATCTTTCATATTTACAAAATAGCCAAACAAAATAAATAAATTTACTAATAGCTTGGCATAAGCCCATCAACTAGAGTAACTTTGACTTGATTCCCTAACGGAACTAAAGAAATTATTTTAAAGGAACAAAAGAAATATGATAAAACAATAAGATAAACACAAAAAACAAGAACTTATATCTATGAATAATCGAATTTAAAGGCTATTGCTCTTTTTACAAATTAGTATAGTAAGTAATAGTCCTGTCCATTCAATAAAAGCTTCACTTCACTTTCCAATAGTCTATTCTTTCCAAATGCCTCTCATCTAAATTCCCTGAAAATTGGACAGACCGCTAGGAAATTAAAAAGATCCTCTGGTTCTCCAAGGTCGCAGAGTGAGCAGATAGCACTGTTACCTTGGCTCCAAGGTTTTCTATTGAGGCTAAGAGTTTCGGTCCTCGTCTTCATCAACATTTATAGGCTGTGGTCATCGCTGATAAATGTAAGCTGGTCTGCTTCAAATTTCAACGTTTTGTAGAGTAAATGAAATTGTGTCTTCACTAGTCTCTCATGCAATAAGCTCCTTTCAGACTTGGCTGTTTTTAACCATAACAGATGGCTGCAGCTTCCGGCTAATACATACGAGGGGTGATCAAAAAGTTCCAGGACTGATTTTTTATTAATTTAGTTAAAAAATCTACATGCTATTGGACGTCGTCCCCTTCAAAGTACTCTCCTTGGGAAGCTATACATTTTTCGCAACGATGTTTCCACTGTGTGAAGGACTTTGAGAAATCATCTTGTGAAATGGTGTGTAGCTGCTCCAGCGATTTTTTTTTAATGTCATCTACGGACTCAAATCTCTTTCCCTTCATGGGTCTCTTAAGTTTTGGAAACAAGAAAAAGTCTGCAGGGGCAAGGTCAGGTGAATATGGAGGCTGGGGAATGACCGTCATTCCATTTTTGGTGCAGTAGTCGCGAATGAGCAGTGCGGAATGAACAGGCGCATTGTCATGATGCAGCATCCACTCACCGCTCCGCCACAACTCTGGTCTCTTCCTCCTTATTGCCTCGCGCAAATTTCAATGTTTCAGCGAAGAATGTTCAATTCTTCAGCCATCTCACGAATGGTTAGTCGACGATTAGAACGCACGATTCGTCTTCAGTCGAAGTTGATGGGCGCCCTGAACCAGAATCATCTTCACACGATGTCCGGCCTTCCTTGAACCTTTTGTACCACTCATGACACCTTGACCGACTCAGATATTCATCACCGAAAGCCACTTGCAACATTTGAAAAGTTTCAGTAAACATTTTACCCAACTTCACACAAAACTTTACGCAAACGCGTTGCTCTTCCTTTACATTCATTTCACAAAATCGCCGAACACAAAAAACTTTTTTTTACGAAAACAGCAGTAACTTTGCAATGAAGAAGGTTATCAACAAACTGAATAAACAGCTGAGCTCAGGAAGAGTCACGCTAAACAATGCTGCCAACCGCACTGCTCTATGACACTCCATTGCCGCGCAATCTCAACAGTCCTGGAACTTTTTGATCACCCCTCGTACATGATGGAATGGAAATACATCTCAGATAACTACTCGTTTTGTCGCTAAATGTTTTCAGTCACTGTAGAACTGTCAGGGTGAGAAAGTTTGGATTGAGATGAAAGGTGGCACACAACCCATGTCTTTCCTGTACCTCTATGTAATTGTATCTAAATCTTTCTGTTGCTTTCTAATTTTTCCATATAATCAGTCACTGAGAGGTAGGCATAGAAACTAAAAGACATATATATAAATCTGTTTAATACATATTCTTTATTAATATTTGGCAGGATTAACTCTTGCTTATATTGGGATTTGTACCTGTTCTTGGCCTTTTGTGTGTTTAATTTCCTATAACTATCTTAATATAATATTCTAGGCTGGCCCATAAAGTTTGTCATGGCAGACACATAAAGTCTGTCATGAGGTCTTCATATAATGGATAGATCTCTTCATTAGACACCTCTGTATAGATAGTTTATGAGTGAGAAGTCTAAGAACTTCCCTGCGAGAGGTATAACATAAGCAGGGTGAATTTGGAGTAAAATTTGTAACAAGTAGATGGGTTATTAATTTGAATTTAAATCTGGTGTCAAATATGATGGGTTTCAAGGCAGTTTTAGTATATGGTTTGTTCTTGCTTGTATAGAGTACCACTTCTGAGCCAGAGAATTTCCTGTCAAATTTTCGATCAGCTCAAGGAGTGCTCATAAGGCTTACCGTTGGTTTAAAATGTAATGGTCAAATAAGGATTAACTAAATAATTTTGGCGATTCCTGTTTTTATTTCCATTGAGGTAACTGGCTTCTTGGTTTTGTAGAGGTTTCATGTGCCTGACCAGAGTCAGGCAGTAGAAGCTGCTTTCTTTTGAGCTCCTACTTGCTGTTAGGTCCCACCCTAACAAAAAAAATAAAATGAAATCATCAGTCTGCAACAATGATGCATTTCCCAGCCCCCTGGAATGTAAGTAGCCACCTCACCAGTAGCGGATCCAGACATTTCCCACTTTTTATTGTTAACATTTTTGTGTCATGAAGGACCTATTTTAATATATTAGTGCATATTTACATAGTGAATTTCTATTCAATATTTATATGCAATCTATTTTTTATTTAATGAGTTAAAAAATCTGGTGCGAGCGCGCAACACACAACTTTCACTTACCAACTTACTTAGATTAGAAATTGATGTGTTTTGTTAATTGCCACTTCTTAAAGTCACTCATTTTTCCACATTCATTTCTTATTTTGTTTTTATTTGGTCTATAAAAAACACTAATTTTTTAATATTAATTAAAAGTTTTTACTTGTGATAATTTGGCAATGCAAGCATAATACTCCAAGCCGTCTAATTTTATAATTCTCTATTTAGTTGTTGAAAACTTCATATAGTTACCATGAAACAAATAATTTTCATTAAATGAACAGAACGGCTATAATTATGAACAGTGGTCTATCATTAAAGGTGTACTCCGCTTGCGTGGGCTCAACTTGTTTTATGAGTTGACAGAATATTTTTCTTTTTTTCTCATGTATATGTTTACTTGATTTTTTTCACATTTCATATTTAGCCGTTTCTTATTTTTAGGCGTAACGAGAGACAGTTAATTTCTCCATACAAACAAAAACAAAGGTACTTTATAGGAAAACAAAAAAGGGCCCTTCCCCATTTAAGCCCCCTCAAAACATTTTAATAATGATAAAGCTTGCCTGATATTAAATAACACATAATTTTCATTAAACATGACGAATTTGATCAAAATCATTAAAGCCGTTTTTGAGATAATCGAAAAAAAGGTAAAAATTGGAAAAAAAAGTTATAAAGTTAAGTGCCCCCTCCGTTTGACCAATTTTGATGAAATGTTGGCTGTCACATCTTTAGCATATACATAGATCAAATACTCAGTTTAATCAAAATCGTTAAAGCCGTTTTTGAGTAAATAAAAAAAACACGTGAAAATGAGACAAAATTTTTTAAGTAAAGTGCCCCCTCCGGTTGATCAATTTTGATGAAATTTTTGCAGTCATTTCTCGGGCATATTAATACATCAAATACTCAGTTTAATCAAAATCGTTAGAGCTGTTTTTGAGAAAATCAAAAAAAATGTAAAAAGTTACTTAATAAAGTACCCCCTCTCTTTAACCAACTTTGATGAATTTTTTGCTGTCACGTCGCGGGTATATACATACATCAAAAACCCAGTTTGATCAAAATAATTAAAACCATTTTTTAAAACTATATCAGAGTGGGTATCTTCGGCCCCACTTTGCGTTAGTAATAAAGAAAATAACCTCTATTATAGCATCAACAAGTGATAAAACCATCTCGCACTATCGCCACATTAACGATAACAACGCAGTAAAGAGCGTCCCATGGTGGAATAAAATATTAACAGAAAAGAGGAAGGAAGTGAGAAAATTACGAAGGCAATATCAGAGAACAAATTATAATGAAAAACTTAGAGAGGAAAGGATAGCCACTTACTACCGAGCTAAGAATGAATTCTCAAAGCTAATTATGAAGACCAAATACGAATCATGGAAAGATTACTGCACAGTAGGTGCTGGAATTTCCCCATGTAGTCAAATTTACAAAATCTCTGCTGGAAAAGCTAGGCAACCTCTCAAATTTTCCACTATACAGAAGCTGGACGGATCATTTACGAATGATCTACAGGAAACTCTGGAAGTCATTATGGACAAGGTCATTCCTCGTGAAGAGACTACATTTAGTCCGTTTGATGGAAAATGTCAGGAGCTAATAGGAAATGATGACCTCCCCATAACTTAAATAGAAATAATGATTACTATCAGGGGAATGAAAAACAATAAGGCTCCTGGAAAAGATGGTTTTACAAAAGAGATTATAGAGGAGACCTTTAAAATTATCCCTCTTACAATATGCAGAATATTCAATGAATGTCTCAAAAGAGGGTGTTTTCCAGATTTATGGAAAGAAGCAAACATTATTCTGATTCAGAAACCAGGAAAGGAAAGATGCCAAGATGCTTCCAGATAATAATATTAGACCAATAAGTTTACTACCTGTATTTGGAAAAGTACTTGAAAAGATTCTCATTAGAAGAATAATGCACCATATGACTTCCAAGGGTCTTTTGTCTTCAAAACAATTTGGGTTTACACCTGGAAAAGGCGCAATAGATGCACTGTATGATGTTAAATGTTCCTTGGAACAATCCCTTAAAAATAAGAACAGTGCAATACTAATATCGTTCAGGGAGCATTTGATTCTGCACGTTGGCCAGCCATCAAATATCAATTAAGAAAAAAAGGATGCCCAAGGAACTTATACAATTTAGTGGTGAATTACTTTGAGGAGAGGTATGCATCTGTTTCAAGTAAACAAGAAAAAGGTTTTCCACAAGGTTCTTGTGGAGGTCCCGGGTTATGGAATATTTTGTATGATGCTGCTTTATAAATAGATTACCCAGGTGGTATTCAGGCCTATGCCTTTAGTGGACAATTACTTATTAGTAGTTTGTGCAGAGGAGGATTGGAAGCTCCATTATCTAGCAAATATCGCTATGACCTTACTGGAAAAATGGGCAAGTGGTTTTAGAATTTCCTTTATTCCCGAAAAGTAAAAGGTCCTTAAGATCAGCAAGAAATTAAGTAAACAGAAACCGCAAATATATCTAGGTGACAGACGACTAGAAGTTGTAAAAACTATGAAATATCTAGGGGTCATATTTGACGAAAAATTAGCATGGAATAGCCAGATAGAGTATACTTGTAAGAGAACACTACAATTAATTCGCCAGCTCTCTGGATCAGCTAAAGTTTACTGGGGATTACCATCAACATCATTGGAAATAATATATAAGGGAGCTGTACTTCCAATTATGACCTACTAGGGGTGATCAAAAAGTTCCAGGACTGTTGAGATTGCGCGGCAATGGAGTGTCATAGAGCAGTGCGGTTGGCAGCATTGTTTAGCGTGACTCTTCCTGAGCTCAGCTGTTTATTCAGTTTGTTGATAACCTTCTTCATTGCAAAGTTACTGCTGTTTTCGTAAAAAAAAGTTTTTTGTGTTCGGCGATTTTGTGAAATGAATGTAAAGGAAGAGCAACGCGTTTGCGTAAAGTTTTGTGTGAAGTTGGGTAAAATGTTTACTGAAACTTTTCAAATGTTGCAAGTGGCTTTCGGTGATGAATGTCTGAGTCGGTCAAGGTGTCATGAGTGGTACAAAAGGTTCAAGGAAGGCCGGACATCGTGTGAAGATGATTCTGGTTCAGGGCGCCCATCAACTTCGACTGAAGACGAATCGTGCGTTCTAATCGTCGACTAACCATTCGTGAGATGGCTGAAGAATTGAACATTCTTCGCTGAAACATTGAAATTTGCGCGAGGCAATAAGGAGGAAGAGACCAGAGTTGTGGCGGAGCGGTGAGTGGATGCTGCATCATGACAATGCGCCTGTTCATTCCGCACTGCTCATTCGCGACTACTGCACCAAAAATGGAATGACGGTCATTCCCCAGCCTCCATATTCACCTGACCTTGCCCCTGCAGACTTTTTCTTGTTTCCAAAACTTAAGAGACCCATGAAGGGAAAGAGATTTGAGTCCGTAGATGACATTAAAAAAAAATCGCTGGAGCAGCTACACACCATTTCACAAGATGATTTCTCAAAGTCCTTCACACAGTGGAAACATCGTTGGGAAAAATGTATAGCTTCCCAAGGAGAGTACTTTGAAGGGGACAACGTCCAATAGCATGTAGATTTTTTAACTAAATTAATAAAAAATCAGTCCTGGAACTTTTTGATCACCCCTCGTATGCTGCAACAGTGTGGGCTTCAGCATTAGAAAAGCAGTACACTAGAGACAAGCTTAAAAAGGTCCAGAGACTGATTCTGTTGAGGATGTAAAGGGCTTTCGAACTATTTCCAACTTTTGTGCTAGCAAAGTCCATCCCGATAGATCTATTAGTCAGTGAAGTGATAGAAAAATATGAAACAAAGTCTATGAGTTACGAAGGACAATTTGGATCTAACTTGACAATAGATAAAATTCCAAACCCAGCTTACATAATACACCCATCTATGTGTTTATTAGATAGGGGCTATCTATGTGTTGCACCCTAGAAAGCTATCCGATTGATAACAATATGCAATAGAGGATATATACAGATGGAAGTAAAATGGGAGAAGATACAGGTTGTGCTTTTCTAGTTTACAAAGATGGAATGGAACTTCTTCATACTGAATTATTTAAACTTGCAGACTGGTGCACCAATAATCAAGCTGAATTACTGGCAATCAAAGAATCCCTACGGTGGCTGTTGGAACAGGAAGAGCAAAGTAACCGGACTGCTACTATATATACCGACAGTCAAGTGTCTTTAGATATAATTAGAGGTGGACAAGCCATGAGTGACACCATGCATAATATTATTTGTTTATTGTGTCAACTCACCTTGAATCGATGGAAAGTTAATTTAAAATGGACCAAGGCACATGTAGGAAATATTGGCAAAGAGGAAGCTGACAGACGAGCAAAGGAAGCAGCTAATAATCCATTATTAGAAGTGAAATTCGCAAAGGCTCCGATGTCATATATTCAACATGTAATAAGACAAGGTACTATAATGGAATGGGAGAACAGTGGAAAATGTTTACTAACAGTAGTCATACCAAAAAATTCTTCCCCTCTATTGAAGATAGATGCAGAACGGATCTTCAAATAACTTATAAAACCACGCAGGTGTACAGTGGGCATGGGAAGAATGGGGCCTACCTGTATAGATTCGGTTTAAAGGAAGATGCAGGGTGCCACTGTGGATTGGGAGATCAGACGTGGGAACACATAATATATGACTGCCCGACCTTCGAAGCAATAAGAACTAGGTTAATCAGGGCAGTATTAACATCCGGAGTCGCTTGGCCACCTGATCTTCACTAGCCACAAGATTTACTGATGCGTTGATCTCCTTCATCTCGACGATAGACTTTAGTGAGATATAAAACTAAATAACATTGTAAATATTTGGATTGTAAATAGGTAATTGTAATTGTAAATAGATGTATGAATTTATGTTTAAGAAAATATTCAATTAAGTAAATAAGAGAGATTGTAAAGTGATGGACGGCTGCTGTCTTGAACTGCAGATTAATAATTTTATTTATTTATTTTCTTCTTTATTGATTTATTTGTATATAGTAAGACTTGTATGAGCAACACATGTAATCATTTAATTGGGAACATGTGGTTAATAAACTCCCTCTCTTCTAGGGTTACTAGGGAGAGGAAACACACACACACAGCAGAGTTGGGCAAAATGTAGTTACAACTACTAACTTCTAACTACAACTACTTTGGTTTGATTGTAGTTACAATTACTAACTACAGTTTGTAGTTGGTAGTTAACAGCTGGCAACTACATTTTTTAACTAGTAGTTAGTAGTTAAATTTTTCCAACTACCAACTACAAGTTAGAAAAAGTAGTTAGAATATGTTAACTACTAACTACAAACTGTAGTTGGTAATTGCAATTATTTAACTACTAACTACTATCCAAATGTGATGACTATCCAAATATTATTAACTTCGGAATATTAGTGAGCCACTCCCCCGGTCTACCCCATTACCTAAGCTTATTATCTCATGACCAGGTATCCATTAGCATTAATATTTATTTTAAAGTTTTAGTGAGGGGGGGGGGGGGCTCTTTAATATTGAAAGAAGTAATATTTTCGTTTTTCTTTCACACGGGGGTCCAATTTTATGTTATCGGGGACAGTGTTTTTGATAAAAATATTCATTTTGTATTTTAGTGGCGGGTGGAAGGGGGGGGGGGGTGCGCTCTACAAAATAGTTTGAATTTCGTTTTTCTTTCACATGGGGTCCAATTTTATGTTATCGGGAACGGTGTTTTTGATAAAAATATTCATTTTGTATTTTAGTGGCGGGTGGGGGGGCGCTCTTCAAAATAGTTTGAATTTCGTTTTTCTTTCACACGGGGGTCCAATTTTATGTTATCGGGAACGGTGTTTTTGATAAAAATATTCATTTTGTATTTTAGTGGCGGGTGGGGGGGCGCTCTACAAAATAGTTTGAATTTCGTTTTTCTTTCACACGGGGGTCCAATTTTATGTTATCGGGGACGGTGTTTTTGATAAAAATATTCATTTTGTATTTTAGTGGCAGGTGGGGGGGGGGGGGCGCTCTACAAAATAGTTTGAATTTCGGATTTCGTTGACTTAGGGGTCCATTTTTATGTTATCGGGGACGGCAGGTTCTAATATTATGTTATCTAGGACAGTTTATACGAAAATAATATTTATTTTGAATGTGATCTAATCGTACTTTTTATATTTCTTTTTTATATTTTGTATAAGTATTTATTAGGGTGTCCCTTATTTTTTATGGTTTTAAATTTCTAACGGATAGGTGTTAGTTTTGTTCTTTTGCATCTAAAACAGTCGGAAATAAATTTGTACCTTATTTGGAGTACGAAACCCGTGCCGACTTGCATCGAATCATGTTCACACATGTTGCGCGGCAGTTTAATAATAATATTTATTTTGAATGTGATCTTTTATAATAATTTAAGGTTTAAAATGGTAAATGAAAAATAATTCCCGAATAAACCCTGGTAATATTTAAATCATATTATTTTAGCAAACCGTTAGAAAAAAAGATAGCCGAGTGGGCAATCGCGTTAGAAAATACGCGTTGCCGATGGTAACGTATGATTGATAACCCGAAGAGATAGCAATCAGAGCCAGGAAACATTTAATAATACTCGGCATCAATCCCCCATCCACTCCCCTGGCCCGGGAAACCCCGTATAGCCTAAAAAAAAAGTCAGGAAAGGGAGGAACAAAAAACAAAACAAAAAAAAAAATCATTTGAACCCAAATTAAAGATAAACAGTGTTTACAGGGTTTCCCTTATATAGGCGAAAAAAAAAATTTTTTAGATATCGAAATGCATACCTCCTATTTCTTTTTAAACTATCCAGACTTACTTAAATACAAAATTTCATCTTCCTACGTCAACGTTAACCCGTGCCGACAGAACTCTGAAGATTTTGAAACTTGCTGTTTTTAACCCTTTCCGTTATATAGCTAAATCAATTGAAATATTAATTTTTTTATGAAATATTTATTAAAAGAAGATAAAATTACTGATCAGGCAGGACGTTTTCTTTTCTTTATTCTCTTTTTTACAGTCTGGATACAGATTCCTATGCTCCTGAACACAGCATAGCAAAAATTGCTTTTGGTCTTCCTTTGGAGTGATAAAACCATGCAAATCTTGCATAAGTTTTTCAAGCTCTTTCAGCTGTATCATTAACTGCTCTTAAAGAAAACACTTTCCTTTTCGCCTCTGAATAGGAATCTTTATCTTTATCCCATGTAGAAGCGGGTCTCTGGAGGAAATTCTTATCAATGTTTAATCGAGAAAATAAATTTGTGCTCTTGACAGACACAAAATCACTTAATGATTTTCCTGCAACAATAAATAAGGCAGTATAATTAACAATTTATTAAAAACAGTATAAAAACATTACTATTTATTGTATTAAGCCCCTTTAAAAACCACAAATCTTGATTTGGTGCCTTCACCGCCAGACTACATCCAAGCCATGGTTTTACATATAAAACCGCATTGAATAAACACATGTCGTTTTCCACTTGTCTCTAAACTTTTTGAACAGTGGGATACCACTAGGACTACTTGTGACTTGGTGGTTTTTTGTTTCGAACACACATTTTAAAACCAGTTCGTAAATGTGATGGCGGCAAGCAAAGAGTAGTAATTCCCTGTCTAGTTTTTGTTCCAAAAGTACAGAAGCTCCTTTCAATCGCCCTGTATTAGACGCAGTTTTTTCACAGCACATTATTTGTACTTTGTCATCGAGGTTCCAGTCATGAAGTGTGTTCAACACAGCTTAAGCTTGATCCTGGCCGGAACAGCTCTCCAGTTTGGGTATAGTCAGAAGTTGTTCCTTTTCTCCAAATGAAATCAGAATTGGCAGGCATGCTTCTTTAGAACTTCTCAAGTCAAGTCCAGGTAATACTTTTCCATCCCAGTAAACGGTAACAATTTCAGGCATATTATTCTGAAAATCTGATTTTATAGATTCCGCTCTATCTTTTCGACTCTGTGTGCGATTACGTTAAATAGAAGATTTGTTTATCGGAACATCATCACAGCTAAGATCAAGTGCATCTACTACAGCCTGAAATATATAGACAGGATCCCTTATGCTTAATTGGCATCTATCTAAAGCTGCAACTAAAGTCTTTCCTTCCTCTTTTTTTAGTAGTTTGAGAACTTACCATTTGAGAGGTGGATGCTAAGGGTTCCTCAAGGCTTTATCAGAGCTGGTAAGTTGATCGTGATGTCTTTGCGTTTGAATAGAATCTTGCCTAGTAACAGATGAGGATAAACCTCCGATACACATTTGCTCACATATTTTTGTCCCTTCATTCAATTTCCTTTGTCTTGTCCTTTCTTTTTTTTCAGCTACCTTTTTGTCTACACTCGCTAAATACCCTGGACGCCCTATGTAAAAACATCTTCTTCAATTTTCATCCGTTCCAATGCATCAGCGTGTGCTATATCACAGTTTTCATTCAGATTCACAAGTTTTTTTACACAGTTAGGTATAGCTCTAGTAGAGATTCTAGCTTTTTCCCAAAATATAATACACTCCTGAATAACGAGATTAGCACTTTCACTAACAGTCAATTTAACTTTGCGAATGTTAAAAAAAGAGTACTGCAAGAACTTGACGATTAGACGGTAACTTTGCGCCTGTTATTTGATAATTTACGTCACCAAATAAGAAAACACATTTTTTATTGCTTCTTAATTCCACTGCCATCTTTAAAATGTAAAACAATACGTGTTAGGGTCTGGCCACACATGTCCGCACCGGATCCGCACCGTAGCAATAATACAGGTTATGTTCAGAATATTTTTAATTTAACTTACATATTACCTTTAGTTATGCCTAAAGTGGCCTGTGTCTGACATGTGTGGCTTGAACTTTAGGCATAACTAAAGGTAATATGTAAGTTAAATTAAAAATATTCTGAACATAACCTGTATTATTGCTACGGTGCGGATCCGGTGCGGACATGTGTGGCCAGACCTTTAATCGCGAGAATAATTGAGAAAAAATGACTAATACCGTGAAATCGCACCGCTATTGCCGCGCAAAATGTGTGAACATGATTCGATGCAAGTCGGCACGGGTTATCGTACTCCAAATAAGGTAAACATTTATTTCCGAGTGTTTTAGAGGCAAAAGAACAAAACTAACACCTATGCGTTAGAAATTTAAAACCTTGAAAAATAAGGGACACCCTAATAAACACTCATACTGTACTAGATAAGATTATATTAGACCCTGGCTTGAAAAAAATCCGAAGGTAATCATTATCAATATTATCATCATCAATATTAGTGCGCCCCCCCCCCCCCCCGTCACTAAAATACGGCATGAAAATTGTTTTGAAGAATACAGTCCTCCATAATATTGGACTCCTGTGTGAAAAAAAATCCAAAAATCTAACTTTTTTAAAGTGCGCCCCCTCCCTTTCCGCTATTAAAATACAAAATGAATATTTTTATCAAAAACACCGTCCCCGATAACATAAAATTGGACCCCCGTGTAAAAGAAAAACGAAATTCAAACTATTTTGTAGAGCGCCCCCCCCCCCCACCCTCCACTAAAATACAAAATGAATATTTTTATCAAAAACACCGTCCCGGATAAAATAAAATTGGACCCCCGTGTGAAAGAAAAACGAAATTCAAACAATTTTGTAGAGCGGGCCACTAAAATACAAAATGAATATTTTTATCAAAAACACCGTCCCCGATAACATAAAATTGGACCCCCGTGTGAAAGAAAAACGAAATTCAAACTATTTTGTAGAGCGCCCCCCCCCCCCCACCCGCCACTAAAATACAAAATGAATATACACTAAGGATAGCCCTTTTTATCCAGAAATACTAATAGTTAATTGGTGTCCTCACCTCTCAGGGGGGGGCCCCCACCCCTCCCCTGGATCTGCCACTGCACCTCACAACTCCTGCATTTACCTTCACTCCTCACTCTTGGAGTCTAGCCTTCATCTAAGAATTTCCATGATACATTTTGATGATTCAGTACATGTCATAGAAGGCATCAGGGGCAAATTAGTTTACTCTCAAAGTTTTGCAACCTTCTATTTTGATATACCTGATGATATAACAATGTCTGGTAAAAAAAGAATTTTGTATTTTTAAATAATAATAATATATTTTTAAAAATTGTTTCTTTTTAATCTTGAAATTTAATATATATTTTTGTTTGTTTATTTTTTAGTATCTACTAAATCTGGTACATCAGCCATCATGTTTGTAAGGGGTGAAACACAAAATGCATCTCACGAAGTGCAAAAGGAAATAACTAATCCTGAAGCTTTGGATATTGATTCTGATAATGAAGAAAACTTGGAGGAGGATGGTATATTTGTTTATTATCTGGCATATTATTTGTTTGATTTTATGTTTATTTGATGTTTTTATTCTGATGAAACCATTCACTCATCCAATGCAAGACTGATCTAACTTAAAATCACCATATTTCTTTTGTGTCACCAATTATTTCCTAATTTTCTTTTATTATCTCTACTCAAGATCACTTATAGACCATGATAGTGATGATTCCTGTAGCATTTTAACGATCGGATCAAGCAGGCTACGGATGTCAAAGGAAAGAAGAAGAGGAAACTTTAATTGGTCCTCCTTAAAAAATAGGTAGACCAACCTTAATAGACCACTCATGATTTGGAAGAAGATATGATTCTTTATATTTCATATATACACCTTTAACACTTAGTTAAACTCTCTTACTATAAAATTATCAATAAATAACTTGAAAGTAGGAAAATATTAGGATTTGTGAACTAGCACATTTTTCATTTTTTAAAAAGTTCAGTAAAAACGTCAAAAGAAGAAGTTCATTAAGTCATTTCAGTTTTTTTTATCATTAGTGGGAAAAAGGAATAATGTAAGTGTGAAGATATATATATTACAAACACACCCACACATGCACCCACACATGCATACGCGCGCGAACACATACTTTCAAATCTCCCACTTGAAAGGATAAAAGTTTGCTACTACAAAAAAAATTAGCTGGTGAAAGCCTTCATCCGTGGTTAATTTCATAAATTTTTGAAGACACTCGACATCTAATTTTGAATGATCATGAACGTAAATGGTCCAACTTTTTTGGGTTTAATCGGTTACCTGTCTCTAAATACTCCAAATCACCACCTTGGAAATAATATTCTTCTTTGTTCTTGTCCTGTCTCGTTTTATTTAACAAATGGTGGGCTCTTGAATTTTTAAAGGCTCGATCTGTGTCGGCTTCTAAATCTGGAGGAGCATTTAGAGGTGCAGGAGTAATTAATGAATTCTTTCCAGTAAATAGATAAAGCAGAGAAAACTTGGTCACACTGTGTGGAGGTACGATTATATTAGATTAAATTAAATGATCGATGATCGATGATCGATTATGTATGTTACGGTAAATGTACCCAAAAAGTTATGTGAACTGAATATAATGTATATGTAGATTTCCCGGCAAATGTGTACTCTTGCCTTCATGTTTTAAGAAAAGTTGGAATACAAATAAATTAAAAATGTTGTTGCAGTAAAAAAATATTTATTTAAATAAACATAATATAAAAGGATGTTATAACGAAAATTATTTTAAATAAAAAATGTAAATGACAAACAAAACATACTTTTCTTTGCATATTATATAATATGTCGTAGGTTATGATCCCAATATTCATAAATACAATTTTCTTCCTAGTTTTTCAGGACAAATACGATGGGAATCAAACAAATTATAATAATAATATACTTTTCTTTATTATAACAGTTAAATTTTATAAAACTATAAAGGAACATATAGAAATTTCATAATGAAAAAAGTTTTATTTATTTGAGCAAGAATTGCTATTGTGGCACTTGCAGTTAGATAATATTCCAGCATTTTTACAATTTACGATACGATTCCCTATTATGTATGCTCACATGTACCAAAACGACATGGTCATTGTGAATTCAATGTACATTTCCCTTCTTTGAAATTGTAAATGTTAGTTGAATGCACATTACCCAAACAAGGAGGCAAATGTGTACATTTGCCGCTATATCTACTTTTACCGTAACATATAAACTCTGCAGCTAACTTGAGCCACGTTTATAACCGATCTTCCAATGAATGCGGTTGACTAGTGCTTGGTTTAAGCGATCATTTAAAGCGGGCAATTAACTGCTGTAATAATTAATGTAGTATTCATTTGTCGAAGAAAAGTATTGATTTTCTTGGAATTTATTTCAGGGTATTGGTCTGCGAGGAAATTGGATGGACGTAGTAATATGAGATATTACTACATAAACTCAAATCATTCTTTATTTACAAGAAAATGAATGATTTACATTGGTATCTGAGGAATAGTATATGTTAATTAATCATAGTGGTCAACCTGTAATCTAATCTCGCATCTGTGAGGTTATTTTTAGTTTTTTTATCAGTCAATATCTTCTAAGCAGTGTTGCCACTACAAATATGTTTACACAGGGTGTCCCCAAACCAAACGGCCAAACTTCAGGGATCGATAGAGGATCGAAAAACTAAGAAAAAAGGTCCTTATGCCTCGTTTTCGCTTCGTTTTCAAGAAAATCACAAAAACTAAATATAGTTGTGCAAAAAGTGTATTTTAATTTTTTTTGTTTTTTCAATAATGTATTTAAATTACAAGAATATGCTGACTTTTTGAGTAAGCTTAATTTCTTAATTTACGAGGAGTAAATTTAGAAAAGATGAATATTCTCACGCTTTCGTTATCAATAAAACACCTAGTTTAGGAGTTTAATCTTAAAAAGAAAGGATTACAATGTTAGCTCTTATACTATCATTTTAATCCTTTTTGGGGGGAATCTAGCCTCCCATTCTCACATTAGTGGTGTTGCTAGTAGTGTTCAATGAAGTCAACAAATATGGCTAGATTTACCAACGCTGAATACGCGGACATAGTCTACGTTTACGGATTCTATGATGGCAAAGCACGTCAGACAGTTCGGGAATTTCATGGAATATATACGGTTTCCTGACCGAGAAACCCTACACAGAGGTGTTTTTACCAGCACTTTCAGAAGGCTTCGAGAGACTGGGTCCTTCTCATACAATCATGGTGTTTCCACACACCATGCATGCACGTATGCAGGCTCCGCTGGAAGCCGACCTGAGAGGATACTGCGGCACTTCAATACCAACCCTGGTACAAGCGTCTGGAGAGCTGCTTCAGTTCTTGGCATACCAAGGCTAACCATTTGGCGCACATTAAGGGCTGACCGCAGGCATGCTTACCATGTACACATGGGAACAAAATTTAATACCCACTGATTATCCCGGCCGATTAAATTTTAGTAATTGATACAAAGAACAATTGCAAAACAATTTAAACATAAGTTCGAAAGTAATCTGGACGGACGAAGCAAATTTTACACGTGTGGGCATATTCAATCAAAGAAACTACCACCTTTGGGCACATGAAAAGTTATAGAATTTCACTACCAGCATGAGTTTTCTGTAAACGTGTGGGTCGGTCTTTGTAATAATGGCATAATAGGTCCCGTATTTTTACCTGCTCGACTTAATGCTGAAAGTTATTATCTAATCCTCGAAAATGGCTTAGGGGTACTTTTGGAAGATATCCCTTTGGAAGGAAGGCTTGAGAACTGGTTTCAATTCGATGATTGTCCTACACATTACGGAAGGGCTGTGCGAAAGGGACATTAACTACCCAGGTCGCTGCCTTGCCTTGGCTCCACGGTCCCCAGACCTCACGCCACTAGATTTCTTCGTGTGGGAATACGTGAAAGAAAATGTCTACCGAGAGCCCGTCCGCACATGGGAAGAGCGCATCAGAATGGTTTGCAACCAGCTCACCGCAGAACAATGTTTAGATACAGTGCGATCTGTGAGTACGCGATGTGATGCCTTTATTGCAATGAGAGGCGAGCAGTTCGAACATTTACGTTGACGCTGCCGAGAAATTAACTATGTAATTTTAGAGAGGTAAAACCTTCAAAATTTTCAGTTTTTATTATTTTTTATTTTTTTCTCACTAAGGTAGTCCCATATAAAAACTGAAACATTTATGTTTTCCTAGTAAGAATATTTAAATATTTTATTATTTTCTAAATTTTTAATTTTTGTTATTTAAATTTTTAATCGTCAGTTTTTGTTCATAATGTTATGTACATTAACCCTTTAACCGGGGAGTTCCCTTTTAAATTACGCATTCTACAACGGGCGCGAGCTCTTTCTCTAGGACGTGTATATACGTCCCGCCCGGTGCAATGTAACTTCATATTATTATTTTTTTTATTTATGCTTAAAATAAATTGAAAGGCTATGGAGAATATATTCGTTTCCGTTTATTTATATATAAACCATAAAGGAAAACACAAAATGACAAACAAATAGTAAGGAATACCAACAAAAATATAAAAGTATCGAATTAAGAAATTATAAATTTTACAGCCTTAACCAATAGGCGGGCGCAAGCGACGGTGCTGCTTCTGCGACGGCGCTGCAGGAACTAGAGAAACGGGGATAAAAGCGGGGCCATTACCTGGGATTCATAGGGTTTTTTGGCATTTTTAATTTATTTTTCCATAATTAAAACCCGATTGAGCAAAAAATCATTTGAAAAATATCTAAAAATAAAAATAAAAAGCTTCTTAAAGAGTGGATTGTAAAATTAAGAATAGATAAGCCTGTTTCGAAACATATGACGATATGTAGTCTTTATTTTAAAGAAAGAGACTATATTTATCCAGGTAAATATTAGTATTTGACATTTTATTATTCAAAAATGCTAGTTTTATGCAAATAACATTGAGACCATAGTGTCATAGATTTGTTTTTCATTTTTAATTTTCCCCATTTTTCTATTACATCCGTTGTGCTTAATTGTTCCATATTTTCAATGCGAAGCCTGAAAGTTTTGAGAAATAAATAAATAATATGACAAAGAATCTAAGCTGTCATAACAATGATTGTGTGAATAGGTAATTAATGTTATTACTAACCGAAAAACGTCGAGTAAAGTTACAATGATGTGTTTGCATTTACCAGAACTACCAGCTTTACATGTACAATGACAAGAAAATTGCTTATTATTATTAATAAATTTGATTTCCACTTTTATTTGATGGGGCAGTCCTTTAAGATTGCTAGTTTAAAGGCACGAGGCTTGTAAAATAACTGTTTTTTTTATTTTTAGATATTATTCCACATGTAAATATGTGGTTTGCATCAAGAATAGCCTGCCCATCAATTAATGGTCTTTTAAAATTACCAATTATCTCTATCACATCAACTAGGTCTAACACCGTTCTTTCCGACATTTTGCAAAACTACTAGCGCACCCTATATTCGATTGCGCCCGCCTATATAAAGAGTACAAAAGATATATATATATATATATATATATATATATATAAATATAAATTAAATATATTATTATTATAAATATTATAAATTATATATATATGTGTATATATATATATATATATATATATATATATATATATATATATATGTATGTATGTATGTAAATTCACGTCGTTACATGTATCGATGACTAATACCTCTGTTGTACGAAAATATAAGTCCCTCCCGTTCCAGGGCACAACATACGAGTATATTTCAAGGACGTATTTATACGTCCTGCCCGTTGGCGCTGTAGTTTAGGTTGGATGCCTATATACGTCCCGCCCGGTTAAAGGGTTAATTAGGTAATTTTCTTTATACTATGAATATTTGAATAAAAAATTATTTTTTTTTTTCAATTACCTTTCTATTAGTATAAGATTGAAATACAATAATTGTATTAGAATAACAATTGTTAAAATTCATTCAAGGAATGAAATCCGCTCTTCCATGGCCTTAATAACTAGTTTTTGCACAACTATTTTTAGTTTTTCGATCCCTATATATATATATATATATATATATATATATATATATATATATATATATATATATATATATATATATATATGGAAGGAAGGCTTGAGAACTGGTTTCAACTCGATGGTTGTCCTACATATTACGGAAGGGCTGTGCGAAAGGGACATTAACTACCCAGGTCGCTGGATATATATATATATATATATATATACAGTGCTGTGAAAAAGTCTTTGAACAAAACTCTATTTGTGAAAATAATTTAAATAATTTTATTTTAGCACTTAATTTTTTACTTATTATTTTGCTAAGAGTATTAAAAGACTTGTGCATAGAACTTTGTAATGTTAAACTGCGTACAGTAAAGGATAAAAATATTTATAACTTCTTGTCATTATTATGGTCTAAAGTATCTTCATAATCCTTTCTATAGACAACGTCTTAATGTTTATATCATACTGTCTCTATCTCTTGAAATCAGTATAAAAGTTCATTTGAAAGTGAGAACATAGTTGTGTTATCGAAAAAACGTTTTTTATTCATAGAATGCTGTGCTTTATTAAACCGTAAATAAAGTTAACAGTAAAAAATAATTTTTCTTAATAAACCTATTTTTTTCTATACTTTAAGCTATCCGTTTTTCAGGAAATGGCAAAATTAATCTTCTTGATCGACAGAAAGTGATTATTTTGTATCAGCAGGGCCTTACTATTCGTGAAATTCAAAGGCAAGTGAAGGGTTTGGAATACATTATATTATTAAAAAATTCAGAAAGAGTAAATGTGTTGGGGACTTGAAACGTTCTGGGAGGCCCCGAAAGTTAAATTCTGCTGCAGAAAAACATTTGAAGTTGCTATCTTTACGCAACCGCAAAAAGAATAGCAAACAGCTAGCTCAAGAAATTGCCGAAGCCACAGGCACACAGGTTTCTTCTTCTTTAGTTAGAAGGAAACTGATTAGTTTCGGACTTAGGGGATGTGTTGCGAAGAAAAAAACATTTTTTCGTCGTGGAAATAAACAAAAGCGCCTGAAATTTGTGAAATAGCATGAAAATTGGACCGAAGAGGACTAGAAGAAAGTTTGATGGACTGATGAATCAAAATTCGAAATGTTTGGCTGTAGGAGAAGACAGTATGTGAGGCGGCGGCCAGGAGAGGAATACTTGGAAGATTGCTTAAATCCAACTATGAAGCATGGAAGAGGATTGGGGCTGCTTCTCAGGGTATGGAGTAGGAGATCTTATAAAAATAGAAGGAAAAATGGACGCTAAAAAATATCACCGTATCCTCTCATCTCCTGCAATTCCATCTGGGTTGAGACTTATAGGGCCGGGATTCGTTTTGCAGCATAACAATGATCCAAAACATACAGCTAGAAGTATAAAAGAGTATTTGGCAAGAAAAGAAGAGCAGGGACAGTTAAAATGTATGGAATGGCCACCCCAGAGTCCTGATTTTAATCTTATAGAGCATTTGTGGGAATTACTTGATAGGAAAAGGGTTGAAAGGCAACTAAGTAGTTTAGAAGACCTGTGGAGAATCCTGAAAGAAGAATGGGAAAAAATTTCCCCAGATTATATAGCCTCTTTAATTTCTAGCGTTAAAGATAGATTGATGAGCGCCAAGAGAAACAAAGGCGGACATAGTAGACACTAATTTTTGGCTTATGTTATATAGTTATTACCATTTTCCGCTCACAATATTATATTGATGATATTTTTAACTGAATAAAATATTTGTTTCAAAATTATTTTTGTTTTTTTCTTCTCTCCCAACTTAGATTATTTCAAATGTGACATTGTTCAAAGACTTTTTCACAGCACTCTACATATATATACATTGATACGTGAAACAGGTATGGCCTAATTATAATTTATTGAAGTATAAATCAGAAGATATTTTAAATAATAAATAATTGAAAATCTGATGACTCAAGGTTCAAAAAGGGAAGACAAAGGGAATTAGTATAGCCACCTGCCCGGAAATAACATCCTATGCTCCAATGGATATATCGAAGAAAGATGGAGGTATTAATAAAAAGAGAAGGAGAGAGATATAATTGAAGGGTTTGGCCACAAGATATCGCCACAAAAAGTAAGAAAAAGTCGAGAGTGAAAGAGGAAACAAAGGGCATTCATTTCAGCAGATCCATGTCAACATGACAGCTCCATCCCACCTTGTCGGCAGATATGTGTAGAAAAACCAGGTTATCGGTATATTGATCATCAGCAATAGCAAGTACCATGAATATTCTGCAGAATAATTTGGTTAATTCAAAAGCGCATACAGTCATTGTTAAATTTATTCAATTAGAATTATTTTAAGATAGTTTACAATTTAATTAATTATAAGGTTTCAATTTTGTCATATAAATTTAAATATTTTCGTTATCGTTGGTAAAAAGAAATAATAGCAAGAATTCAATGCCATCATCTTATTTCTATGTTAATATTTTTAATGAATAATTATTGTATAGTGTATAATTTTTCTATTCTTTTCATCCACAGTTCATTCCTGTTAATGAAAGATAATTTTATTTCATAATAATTTTAAGATTGATACGAGCCTTACCTCTCATGTTTTATAATTTTAATTTGAGAAAGAAATAAGTGTATTCCAAGAGGGACCATTATACCCAGAGTATACCCAGAGAGAGGGTAAAGAAATTGTATTAATATATCTATATATATATATATATATATATATATATATATATATATATATATATATATATATGTGTATATATATGTATAAGTTATATTTTTTTTTTCATATCTGAATATGAATAAATAAAGCACAATTAAATGTCATAATAGTTTAACCTAATGATAAATGGTATTTCAATTATTAACGACCTTAACTTTTTTTGGCTGAGGCAGGGAAATATGAATTATACTATAAGTTATCACTATGATTATTATTATGTATTTAATATAATTACTATACTATACTCATTATGATTGTTATTATTGTTATATGTATACATATTTATGTGTGAATAAATATTACTATGAGTAATTACTACTATATTAATCAATTTTTATTTTTTGCTTTAGATCTCCCTGTTGAAAAGCAGATTATCCCTGATGAAGTGTTTTGTGGTCTGAAGAAAGGAAGTGATTCTGACTGAGTTTATTACAATTTAATTTTAACAATGGAATAAATAAATATATTAATCTATTCATATATAATATTTTTTACCAGTTTTGATTGTATTCCTATATATTTTGCCTTGAATCTTATAAAAAAGGTTTTTATTTTTATGTTTAACATCGTGTAGAGAGAAAGAAATGCTTAATTTTTAACAGCAAGCAGTGCTACCCAAATAAATTAGGTTGCTATAATACACAGCATACTTATGAACAAATAATTACTCATATTTAACATAAATAAATCACTTAAATTACAATTTATCTTACATACATTTTTATATTATTATTAATTTTTTACATAAATTTATTTTTTTTATATATTATTTTTTAACTCCTCCATCCCTTATATTTACCCTTTCATGGCATTGGACTTTAATTTCTCTTATTCTGACCTCTTTCCAGTAAATTCATATCCAATCTTACTTCGTCAGAATACCTCGACCCCCCCCCTCCTTGCATAAGAATTTTACCAATCTGCCCCACCCTAGAAGAAATTCTGCGGACGCCCTTAACTAATTATTTCGTAACCTATTTTTAGTGTCTCTGGGAGTTTGTGAGGAGGTAAAGTGATTATATAATTATGAGTGAGTATTTCGTTTCCGTTAAGTCAAGTCTTTATTCTTACTATATTTGTTTAGAAGTGGCATCAGTTCTGCCTTTAGTCCTCTATGTCCATGTATTGGAAATCATAACAAGGTGCTATGTATTGTGGATGCTGCCATGATAGGAAAAGTAAATTGAATTAATAATTTAATATCAAAATATGTAAAGTACTGTATATGGGCAACCCGGTGGCCAGTTTTACCTGAAAGCGGCTAGGTCTTGGAAATACCCATTGTAAGTTATTGGGGCCATAAACCTTCTGTTAGAAATTCAAAATAAGCAAAGCTTAGGACCGACAATGCTGCCGACAAACACCCAGGGAAATATCTAAGAAGATTGTTAGAGAAATTTGTGGCCATAAACCCTGGTTTTACCCCGGCAAAGACACCGCCGATGAAATGTAGAAATATAGCACGGAGTGGGAATTTTAGGGTGGCCAACCAATAAAAACAAGCCTGAATAGAGTGGGGTGGAAATTTCAGGATGACCAGCCAATGGAAAGAAGTCTTAATAGAGTGGGGGAAGAATATTGGTATGGAAGATGGAAGAGAGGTTTTAGAAGGAGGTTCGAGGGTCGAGGGTGGAGTGCGGAGAGAGTAGGAAGTGTGAGAGGTACAGAGTCCCGGGGAAGAGTGAAAAGTGTGAGGTTGGAAGGAAAAACGGAGTTGCCGAGTTGGGAAGAGGAGTGCCGGAGACTGGAGCGAGGGGCTGAGAGCGGAAGGAAGTGGACGGAGTTGGACTACACATACATCAGCTAAGTGTTAGAAATAATGTCTATGCAGTTCAGTACTTGTAATAATATTGAGTGGCCAACCATCCAGTAGATCAGGTTAACATTATTCCCAATACCAGGCAGCAACCAGTATTTAGGTGTCATTTTTATATTACTTATATACATTTATGATCTTTACAAAAGGGGATATTGATGATGTATGTTCTTATGAATAAACTTAAATAGTATAGTCAGATTCAATTTATTCTTTCTTTAATTTTATTAACCCCATATGCCACAGGTTTATTAAAATAAAATAGAATTGGTAAACACGTCACCTTTGGAAAAGTATCCAATTTGCATTAAGGCGTATTTATTTATTTATTTTTTATTTATTTTATTGACGGGCACTACAGCTCTTGAAGAACCTTGGCCTCCTCCACAATTTTCAGCCACTCCTGACGATCATTCGCCTTCATCCGCCATCCTCTCACTCTCATTTTTCCTAGGTCCTCCTCAACATTTTTCAACCACGTCAATCTTGGCCTACCTCTTGGTCTTTGGCCGCCAGGTTTGCCGTATAACATCCTCTTGGGGATTCTATACTCGGGCATCCTCTCCACATGGCCAAGCCACCTTAACCTTGCCTTCTTGACGTACGTTACTATGTCAACTTCCTGGAAGAGTGCTCTTAATTCTGTGTTTGGGCGGATTTTCCAAGTTCCTTGACGAAACACCGGGCCAAAAATCTTTCTTAAAACTTTTCTCTCCCATACCAGAAGAATTCTTTCCATGACCTTGGTGAGAGTCCATGTTTCACAGGCGTATGTCACAATTGGTCGGATTACTGTCTTATATACTATTATTTTTGCCTTTCTAGACAGGTTCCGAAATTTTAGCAGCTTTTGTAACGAGAACATACATCTGCTTCCCGCTGCCATCCTTGTTTTAATTTCAGCCATCATCTCATTAGTGTTGGTAACAGTGACACCCAGGTATTTGAAAGATTCCACCGCCTTAAATTCATGGGTCGTAAAGCGAATAGACTTTTCTACCCGTCTTTTTTGCCTTGAAGTCATCATATACTTCGTTTTGTCTTCATTTATCTCAAGGCCCATTCTTGACGCAGTTTCCTCCAACTCCTGTAGGGCTCCTGACAAGGCAGCTTCTGTTCGGGCTGAAATCACTATATCATCTGCATACGCCATGTGCTGGGAAAGCCTGTTATATATTGTGCCACCGGGATTAGTCTTAATGGCTCTTATAGCTAACTCGAGGCCAAGATTAAAGAGTGTTGGAGAGAGAGGGTCACCCTGCCTTAAACCACTTCCCACTGAAAACTCATCCGATAGGGTATTATGGATTTTCACTACTGACTTAGTGTCTTGCAGAGTCATTTGTGTGAGGCTAACTAGTTTCTTAGGTATGGCTAATGTCTTCATCGCTATCAACAGTTCTTTTCTGTTAATACTATCATACGCCTGCTTAAAATCTATGAATAAGTGATGCAGGTCTACATTGTATTCGTATGATTTTTCTAGCATCTGACGCAGCGAGAAGATTTGATCCACAGTAGACCTTCCCGGGCGAAAGCCACACTGATATTCACCGACTACTTTGTCCATCCAGATCATAATTCTTTTATTTATAGCGATGGACAGAATCTTATATATTGTCGGGAGCAAGGCAATACCTCTGTAGTTATCGCAGTTCTGCCTATCACCTTTTTTGAAGATTGGACATAAAACCGCCCTACTCCATTCTCTCGGCATTTTTTCTCCCATCCATATCTCCCATATCAATTGATAAATGCAATCAATAGTGGTTTTACCTCCGTGTTTTAACACCTCTACACTTATCTCATCGATTCCCGGGGCTTTGTTGTTATGCATATTGCCAATTATTTCAGCTATTTCTTCTTTGTCCGGTGGTATTTCATTCTCGTCTATTTCATCTTCATTCTCTTGTTCAATGGCATCGCCTGAGTATATTACGCTCGACTGAACCGGTTGTGGTATCCTTGTGGCATTCAGAAGATCATCGAAGTGCTGTTTCCATCTTTCTAGTATATCCTTAGTGCTACCCAAGATATTTCCTTTTAGGTCCTTGTAAAGATCTGATCTAGGAACAAAACCCGTCTTCATATTACGTACTCCTCTATAAAATTTTCTGCTTTGTTTGCCCGAAAAGTCCTCTTGTAGTTCTTCCATCTTTTTCTTTTCGAATTCCCTCTTTTTCCTTCTACAAACGTTCTTAGCCTCTCTTCTCTTCTCTGAGTAAATCTGCATTGATTCCCTTGTTTTCCTGTTTAAGCATCTTAACCTAGCTTCATTCCTTTTCCTTATCGCTTCCCTACACTCCTCATCGTACCAACCATTGTTTACCCTTTTTGATTTCTTTCCTAGTACCTCTTCCGCAACACTCCTGAGAGCTTCCTTTATTTCCTTCCACTTGTCCTCTATATTTTCTCCATGAAATGTTGCAATCTTTTCTTCCATCCGCTCACTAAATATTTTGGATGTTCTTTCATCTTTTAGTTTTTCAACATCGTATGGGGTTAAAGTTTCTCCTCTCTTTCGTGGGCCTAATTCTAATCTTTGCCTGTATTTAACTTTTACGAGATGATGATCGCTGTCACAATCTGCTCCCCTATAACTACGTACATCCTTAATATGGGAGGAATGTCTTGCATCAACGATCACATGGTCAATTTGGTTTCGCGTTTTGCCGTCTGGGGACACCCAGGTTTCCTTATGAATCGCTTTATGAGGGAAAAACGTGCTGCTTATTCGCATATTTCTGGTCATTGCAAAATCAACCAGTCGCAGTCCATTTTCATTCGTTTCTTCATGTTTACTCTGATTACCAATGGATGGTCTAAAACAGTTTTCTTTCCCAACTTTTGCATTCATATCTCCCAAAATTATTTTTACATCATATTTGGGTGCTTCATCGTACAGCTTCTCTAGCTGACCATAGAAGGAATCTTTTTCTTCTTCACTCGCATCTTCGGTGGGAGCATGGGCACTTATCAGGGAGAGATTGAAGAATTTTCCCCGTAACCTAATTTGTGTAGCAAAATTTATTAGTGAGCCTCTTATTGAGTTTTTGATAGCGAAACCCGTTCCTAATCTATTTTCCTTTGTGCCACTGTTAATGATAGTATAATCGTTTAGTTTTACCACTTCCGTATCTGACCAGCGTATCTCTTGCAGCGCGATGACGTCAATACCATATTTTAATAATTGCTGTTCTAACACTTTGCTTGCTCCCGGTTGGTACAGACTTCTTACATTCCAAGTTCCAAGTGAGATTATACCTAATCCTCGCCTTTGTCGTTTCCCTTTATCCGTCCGGCTATTTTCTTGTTTTGGTTTCCTAACAATAGAGTTTTTCCGAGGTCGAACTGTTAATCCAACGCTCAACCCCCAACCTGGAGGACCAGGGAATTTATTAAGGCGTATTAACTACATTAATTACATATATTAACTTGATATAAGCCGTTTCTGGTACCCCCCACCCGCCTTAGAAAAGCGGGAGACCAGAAACTAGCAAAGGATAACACCCATACTGTAGTTTAGAATGTAGTGTGGTTATTATATCTCTGAATTTTATAATTATTAACCAACAAAATAAATATTATCATGTTTAATAACCAGAGTAGAAGACAGCAAACTTAATACATTCATAGAATTGATACATATGTTCCGATAATCGAAAAACATGATTATAGGAAGGTTAAAACAGTTCTCCCCAACTAATTTGAAAACATAACATAATAATTACCAATTAATATTTAAGTAAAACCTAATACAATAAAGCGGAAAACAAAAATGAACTATAACTTCCTAGAGGAGAAATGGTGTGTTGTGGATTTTGCTTCTCTGGCATGCAATACAAGTTTTAGCCCACTTACCAATGTTGATGTTCATCCCTGGCCAGAAATAGCCTGAGAGATGTCCTTGATAATGACCAGGGTAACTAAGGTTGTGCAATCGGTTGAAAGCTGACCGTCGAAACGGCTGTGGTAGATAAGGCCTTGCCCTGTTGGTCAACATCTCACAAAGAAGAGTCTGGTTGGTTCCTGGTAATTCCTTCATCTGCAGACGCGGGTTCTTCCTGAGTTTTTCTACGCTCTGATCTTGCTTCTGGGCTTCTGCCAGTCCGTCGACATCTTCAGTTATTTCGATTTGCTTGATACGGGATAGAGAGCAGCTACTACATTTTCCTGGCCAGTTAGGTGGGCTATGCCAGTAGAAAATTGACTGATGTAGTTAAGTTGGCGGATTCGTCGAGGATCAGCTGTATCCTGCTTTTGACTTAATGCTTGGATTTATGATCCGTGACGATGCGGAAGTGCAATCCCTCCAAGAGTGGACGGAAGTATTTTACCGCTTCATAAATGACTAATAACTCCCGGTCATACGTCGAGTAGTTTTTCTGAGTATCGGTGAGTGCCCTGGAAAAGAAACCGATCGGCTGCCAGGATTCATTTTCTTCTGCTGCAGAGCTGCACCAATTCCACGAATCGAGGCATCACAAACTAAGAAAAGATAACCTTTGGCTGATGGTTAAGCGAGAATAGCCGCGTCCGCTATGTTCTTCTTACTCTTCTCGAAAGCTGCAATTGTTTCTTCATCCCAAGGAACTGGGGTTTTGTCATTATGCTTGGCATTTTGTGTCAAGGCATGAAGTGGAGCTTGAATAGTTTCAGCATTAGGGCGACATCTCCTGTAAAAATTTAACTGCCCAAGAAAGTTCGAAGCTATGAGATAGTTTCTGGGCGAGGGTAGTCAAGAATAGCTTAGCTTTAGATGGGAGAGGTCTTATGCCATTGCAGTCCACGTGGTACCCAAGGGAAGGAACACGTGACCCCAGGAATAACTTCTGAACGTCCAAATACACATTTGGAAACATTTAGAGAGAGACCTGCAGCGTTGAACCGGGTGAAAACTTCCTTCAGGTGCTTATCGTGCTCTTCTTTCCTTCTGGATGCCACGATAAGATCGTCGATGTAAGGAATGACCACGGAGAACGTCGTCAACAAAACGTTGAAACGTTTGAGCGACGTTTGGACGGAAGTCCAAATGTCATCCGCAGGTATTCGTAGAGTCCGACGGGTGTTGTCACAGCGGTCTTTTCCACGTCCTTTTCCGCCAATGGAATTTGATGATAAGCCCGTAAAACGTCTAAAGTTGAAAAATAGGAAAAAAAAAAAATTAAAATCCAGCGTAGTCCTCGGCTCCAAGGGTAGAGGCTAAATATCGGTGATGGAAATTGGATGAAGCCAAAAATAGGGGGGTAGGTGCGGGAATAATATTAAAAATCTGTGTAACCGCTCTTACCCACCCCCTTGACCCTACTTTTGGGCTTGAGTTATCATACCTAGAAAGCATACGAATTGAACGAGAACGGAGTGTTAGGCAGTACAAAAATTGCCAATTAAAACGAAAGAGTAAAAAGGACTACTTGAATCTAAATAAAAAAAAAAAAAAAAAATCGAGCGTAGCCGCGGCTCTAAGGGTAGAAGCTAATTATCGGTGATGGAAATTGGATGAGGCCAAAAATAGGGGGTAGGTGCAGCGTCTAATTTCTTCTTGCAAAGCGTCTAATGATAAGCTCGGCGATGGATTATGTTGTACTGACATTATCTCCATTGGTGCTTCAACTTCTGCTATCCTGTCAGCCATAACTGTCAAGGCATCAGAGTCTTATTTCTGTAAAGAATCGGCGAGAATCTGCTGAACGTGAGGGGGTAAGTTCATCAGCCATAACGTGCGAAGTACTTCTGCACTTACCTTGGTACCTTCCAGCTGCAACATCTGTCGGTACAGTTGTGACGGTCGCTGATTACCTAGCTGCTTTTCCTCCAACAGTTTTCGGATTCTTCTGGTCTCCGATTCACCATAGAGCGAAACTTTGCGATTTTTAATCTTAGTATTAGGGTTAGTAGAATCTAGAAGATCCTCGATTTGAGTAAGCACGTCATGTTCGAGTACTCCTGTAACGCAATGAAATTTAATTTGAGGCGAAGAAACTCGAGAAGTTGTGAATATCGCTTCGGCTTGCCTAAACTTTAAAGCCGGGTTAGTCTTGTAGAATCCGGGAAGCCTACCTGCTGGACCGCTAAACGCTGAGATTTGCTCCATCGGCATTTGCTGAAGACTGTTGTGCCGTAGAGTCAGTCATCACGTCAGGTCAACAATTGTTAAGATATTTGATAAGGAAAGTGAAGGATCTTAACAAACTAGAGCGTGTTCACAAAGAAAAATACATCACTAATTGAAGCACAAACTAAATATCATACAAATATATGCACCAACAGATGATGCCAGTGTTGCTGAACAGGACCAATTTTACGATGACTTGCAACACTATCTGTATGAAATAAGAAATCGAAATGAATATGTGTTTGTGCAAGGAGATTGGAATACAAGAATAGGAAGTTACCCAGATTTAGGGGAAGGAGCGATTGGTAGATACTCAAGCGACCCGGTGCTCAATGATAGTGGGGAGAGGACGGTCAACTTCTGTGTAGAAAATGGGGTTTACATTGGAAATTCCTTTTTCAGTAAAGGAACCAGGAATGCACCATTGACTACTTCACATACATCAAGCCTTTTTAGAGTGAGGTCATGGATGTAAAGGTTATACGTGGGGCGGAAGTTAATACTGACCACCGCCTACTAGTCAGACTCCAGAATTAAGATTCCAAGAGCCATGAAGATTAAAAGGTACGAGAGGATTGCCACAGAACAGCTGAGAAGACAAGAAAAAGGGGACGAATATGAAAATGAGATGGAGCGAACTGTGAGTAAACTGGATAATGAGGAGAATCCATTCGATCCTTGGTCAATTAATGAAACTTGGGAAAAATTCAAGGTGTTTCAGTCCTATAGGTGTTGCAGAAAAAGTGTTTGGAAAGAAAAAGGTCAACGCTGCTTATAAAAGAACTAGGTGGTGGAATGAAGAAGTGCAGGCCAAGATCTGAGAAAAGAAACAAGCCTGGAAGAAATAACTACAGACAAATAACCCTGTTGACATGACCATTTACAAAGAAAAGCCTAGAGAGGCAAAGTGAATAGTGAAATTAGCTAAAGAAAAAAGCTGGATGGTGAAGAACTCCAAACTAGTTATGCTGAGGATAAAAGGAAGTTTTGGAGAACAGTGAAGGTGTGACGGAAATTTTTTATTTTATTTTTTTTATTTTATGTTATGGAAGAGATATCATATTGTAACGTTAAATCGATAAGCAAATAAAAAAAAAACATATGGCGTAACCTCCCGGACCGCATGTTGGAACAAAATAACCGGTTGGAACGAACTGTTTTTGTCTAGATCATTCCGGAATGACGGAGAATTGCCGACATTGTTCTAGAAGATTCCAGGCCCCACTATTTACGATATATATAAGGGGCAGAGACTGACTTAGTTAGTGGAAGTCTGTGTCTTGACTGTGTTGCTCAAGTCATATGATTGTTTGTGATAAAGTTATCAATTTTGTAACCTGCTCAATTGTTTAAGTTGTAATAATTCGTTGGCATTGTGATAACTGTATATTTCAGTTAAATAAATATTTGTTACCCACATAAGTGTTACAACTGGTGTCAGGTGTGGGGTTTAAAGAAGAAGAAAAAAAATGCCAGGTAAACGAATTGGAGAACTTAAAGTTACGGAGCTGCGGAGAGAATTAGAAGAGCTGGATTTAGACACTACAGGGACAAAAGCGATCTTGTTGGCCCGCTTACGTGAGTACTACTTGAGTCAGGGCATAGATCCTGAAACTGTAGAGTTTGAGGATAGCTCTTTTAAAGCCGCTATAAGTAATTTGACTGCTGAAATAAATGTTAAATTAACAATTCAATCTGCCGAAATAAATGATAAATTATCAAATTTATCTGGCGAATTAAATGACAAATTGGTAAACCAGTCGGCCGAAATAAATGAAAAGTTAACAAGCCAGTCTGCTGAGCTAAATGATAGGCTGACCAACTTGGCTGGTGAAATAAATGATAAACTGATCAGCCAATCGGCTGATATTAATGACAAGTTTACCAGCTTGTCTAGTGACGTTAATGCGCTTAATGACAAGTTGGCCAGCCAGTCTGCTGAGGTAAATGATAGGTTGGCCAACCTCTCGGGCGAAATGAATGAAAAATTAAGTAACTTGTCAGTTGAAATGAATGAAAGGCTTGCCCAACAAGAAGCGAGGACTGCTGCGTTCGAAGAGGAGGTTGAGAGATTAAAAAGGGCGTTGGAAAAAGGGGTCCAGGCGATCGTCAGGGATCAGCCCTGCACACCATTATTAGACGAAGAACCACGTGAACCCGCAGTTATGGAGAGCCGAGCCAGGATAAAACCACCGACGTTTGATGGTAAGTCGTCCTGATCGAATTACCTTAAACAATTCAATGCTGCGGCCAGTGCTAATGGGTGGTCTCCAAGAGATAAGGCGGTGGCCCTTACGGTGGCTCTCAGAGGCGACGCTCTGGATGTCCTACAGACCCTCAACGCCGACGACGCATACGATTTTAACATGCTAGTAAGCCGGCTAGAGATGCGGTTTGGCCACGCCCACCTCGAACAGGTATATCAGTCCCAGCTGAAGAGCAGGAAGCAGAAGGCAGCCGAGACTATTCAAGAGTTCGAAGCGGACGTTGCCAAGATGGTAAGACTGGCTTATCCAACAGCCCCAGACAGTTTGTTGGAGTGCTTAGCAGTCCAAGCGTTCGTCGACGGCTTGAGGGACTTGGAGCTTCAGAGAGCAGTACGTCTGACTCGCCCTAAATTACTAGTTGACGCTCTATCCACAGCACTGGAATTTGAAGCGGCTACGGAGGCATCTCGCAGCCATTCACGTGTCCGAGCCATGAACAGTACCGACACAGAGGAGTGTCAGCAGGAGTCAGAGAACCGTAAAAATTTTGAAGACGCGGTTCTGAAAGTTGCGAAGGCTTTGGAGTCCAGGAAAAGGAGACCGGTACGCTGTTGGAGCTGTGGGGAGCTCGGGCACGTTAGGAGCGCCTGCAAGAAGCGGACCGCTTCTGACGCGCCTAAGCCACAGGGAAACTAAAACGGGTCGACTCTTGGAGGGCGACATCGACCCAACAACGTCTTCAAGACCCTCCCCTTGTGGTGGTAGCCTCACTGGGGCACAGAACCGGTATTTTATATGTGGATGGCATCGTCAACGGCACGGGATACGCCATGTTAGTAGACACCGGTGCTACGAAGACCATCGTCGGCCCGAAGGTAGTTGGTGATAGAAGGCTGTCGCCCTCCAGGTGGCGACTGAGGACTGCTACAGGAGAAGTAGCCAAAGTATTCGAAGAAGCAAAGGTAAAGATACAGTTGGGTTCAAACTATGTCTCGCATTCAGCACTAGTGGCTGATATAGAAGAAGAAGTTATTCTTGGAATGGACATAATGGACGCATGTGGTTTCCAAATAGACCTAAAACGGCAAGTCGTAAATGTTAGGGGGGAGGAATTTTTTATGCATAATCGAGAATTGGCCAGCTTAGAAGTCACGTTAGGTGAAGAAGACGTGGAGCTTCCTGCAAGAAGTGAGACTATCGTGGCCGCTCGTCTCGATTCTTCAACCCCCGCGGATCAGCCGAATCACCCCGTCTTACTGGAGCCTAGAAATCATGACCTGGAGGTTGGGAAAGGCGTCCTCGTCGGAAAGGCGCTCGTATTACCTACTAATAAGGTTCCCATACCTCTTTGCAATATCAACGACTACCCAGTTACTGTCAAGAAGGGCACAAAGGTGGAAAGTTTAGAGCCTGTGACCTCCATGATACTACAGGCGTCTACAAAGAAGGAGCAAACTAATGAAAATCTCCGAAGGATGTTAGATGGCCTTGACCCGTCACTGTCAAGAAAGGAAAAGGAGCAAGTCAAGGACCTTGTGAACCGCTATCGCGCTGTCTTTGGCTCGGAATCCGGAAAGCCAGGTAGAACAAGCGTGGTGCGTCATAGAATCGATACTGGTGATGCACGCCCTATTCGTCAAGCTGCACGGCGGCTCCCACAAGTCAAGAAGGAAGAGGCTGAAAATGCTCTTCAGGAGATGGTGAGAGACGGAGTGGTGGAGCCATCGAATATTCCATGGGCTTCTCCGGTGGTGCTCGTAAAGAAGAAGGATGGAACGACCCGCTTCTGCGTCGATTACCGGAAGCTTAACGATGTGACGAAGAAGGACAGCTACCCATTGCCGAGGATCGATGACGCCCTTGACGCTTTAGCCGGATCCAGACTGTTTTCAACTCTGGACCTAAAAAGTGGATATTGGCAAGTAGAGATGGACCCTGCTGACAAGGAAAAGACTGCGTTTACCACTGGGTCAGGACTATGGCAGTTCACGGTTTTACCATTCGGCCTCTGCAACGCTCCTGCGACCTTTGAACGCCTGATGGAGAACATTCTGAGAGGTTTGTCCTGGAAGATATGCCTCGTGTACCTCGATGATGTCATAGTGGTTGGCCGGACGTTTGAGGAACACCTGTCAAATCTTGAAGAGGTCTTCAAGAGGCTTAAAGCGGCCAATTTGACGTTGAACGCGAAGAAGTGTCATCTTTTTCAAACGAAGGTAGCCTATTTAGGACACATCGTCAGTGGAGAAGGAGTTGCGGTGGACCCTGCAAAAATTCTGGTAGTCCATCAATGGCCTACCCCTGTCAATAAGCAGCAGATTCGAAGTTTCCTGGGCCTTTGTTCCTACTACCGCCGGTATGTAAGGAAGTTTGGAGACATTGCGAAGCCTCTGAGCCGATTGACTGAAGAGGGTAAAGCTTTCAGCTGGAACAACGAGTGTCAAGAAGCGTTTGACGCCCTGAAGGAACGGGTGACCTCGGCTCCAATCTTGGGCTACCCAGTTCCCGGAGGCAAATTCATCCTAGATAAAGAAGCCAGCGAAGAAGGCATTGGCGGAGTTTTATCACAACTGCAGGAGGGCCAGGAACGGGTTATCGGATACTTCAGCAAGACGCTATCAAAACCTGAGCGTAATTATTGCGTAACCAGGTCGGAACTCCTGGCTGTTGTTAAGTCCGTAGACCATTTCTACAAATATTTGTATGGTTCAAGGTTTTTGCTGAGGACTGACCATGCAAGCTTGAAGTGGCTGCTAAATTTCAGGAATCCTGCGGGCCAAGATGCCAGATGGCTACAAAAACTCCAGGAATGCGACTTTGAAATTGAACACAGACCAGGTGTAAGACAACGCAATACAGATGCCCTGTCTAGAAGACCATGACCGCCTAATTGTTCCCATTGTAACCGAATCGAACAAAAGGAGGCCAACCTTTGCGCCGTTGGAGTAGTTAGTGAAGAATGGACGCCTGACACAATCCGGGATCGGCAAAAAAATGACCCTGAGTTGAAAATGATACGGGACTGGAAACTAGCCAATCGCCGCCTATCTTGGCAAGAGGTAGAACCATTCTCACCTATTTTGAAGGCGTACTGGGCACAGTGGAGCTCCCTTGTAATAGAAGACAGCTTGCTCAAGCGGGTTGTGGAGAATGTAGACGGCAGCTTATCCAGGAAGCAGCTTCTGATACCGAGGACCTGCGTGCCGGAGGTACTTCGTCTGCTACATAATGAAGTGTCAGGAGGACACCTTGGTGTGACGAAAACACTCCAGAAAGTACGCGAAAGGTTCTACTGGGTGAACTGCTCTGAGGATGTCAGGGACTGGTGCCGTAAATGTAACACCTGCTCTGCAAGCAACGGACCAGCTCGCAAACGCCGTGCTCGGATGCAGCAGTATATTGCGGGGAGCCCCTTCGAAAGGGTAGCTATGGACATATTAGGACCATTCCCAGAAAGTGAAGCTGGAAATAAGTACGTTTTTGTAATCGTGGACTGTTTTTCCAAGTGGGTGGAAGCATATGCTGTCCCCAACCAAGAGGCTGCTACCCTGGCCGACGTTTTGGTGAAGGAGTTCATCACCCGTTTCGGAGTATCAATTGAACTGCATTCAGATCAGGGGAGGAAGCACATTAGATCGAAAGCACATCGATCGAAAGCACATTATTCCAGGAAGTCTGCAAGAGGCTTCCTGCAGATCGAAAGCACATTATTCCAGGAAGTCTGCAAGAGGCTTGGGATTCGAAAGACCAGGACTACGGCCCTCCATCCACAGTCTGACGGAATGGTAGAACGGATGAACCGAACCCTTATAAAGTACCTTTCCAAGGTAACCTCTGACCACCAACGAGATTGGGACCGTCAGATCCCATATTTCCTCATGGCCTACCGCTCTGCAGTTAATGAATCCTCTGGACAGACACCTACGAGAGTTCTCTTCGGTCGAGAGATGAGGTTACCTTGTGACCTCATTTTTGGCAGCAAACCTGGGGTGGATCTATCTGGGCAAGACTATGTATCCGGACTCCAGAAGAGAATAGAATACACGCACGAGCTAGTTCGCAAGATTCTTCGTTTGGCCAGCGACCGGATGAAGAGACACTACGATAGTAAAGCCGATCATGGCGGGTACCAAGAAGGAGACCTCGTTTGGCTCTATAACCGAAGAAGAAAGCGAGGATTCTGCCCAAAGTTGCAGAAGAACTGGGAGGGACCCTACGTGATAAAGAAGCGCATCAACGATGTGATCTACAGGGTCTCCAAGTATCCCAAAGGAAGGCCTATAATCGTCCATTATAATCGCTTGGCGCCATATGCAAGGAACCACGAAGAAGAACAGGTGCAGCGGATTACGGAAGAGACCTTTCGTTTGACCTAGGGAGCAGAAGCATGGAAAAGAAGACATACAGGAGGAATGTCTCTAAGGAGGGGGCAGTGTAACGTTAAATCGATAAGCAAATAAAAAAAAACATATGGCGTAACCTCCCGGACCGCATGTTGGAACAAAATAACCGGTTGGAACGAACTGTTTTTGTCTAGATCATTCCGGAATGACGGAGAATTGCCGACATTGTTCTAGAAGATTCCAGGCCCCACTATTTACGATATATATAAGGGGCAGAGACTGAATGAGTTAGTTGAAGTCTGTGTCTTGACTGTGTTGCTCAAGTCATATGATTGTTTGTGATAAAGTTATCAATTTTGTAACCTGCTCAATTGTTTAAGTTGTAATAATTCGTTGGCATTGTGATAACTGTATATTTCAGTTAAATAAATATTTGTTACCCACATAAGTGTTACAATATCAATTTTATCGATAACAATTTTTTTTTTTTAATGGATGGGAAACAGTAATATATATACATATACATATATATATATATATATATATATATATATATATATATATATATATATATATATATATATATTTTATTTAAAAGAAAATAGATAGTATAATTTATAACGTAAGGAGGTTTAAATTTATTTAGGTAATACAATTTGTCCAATTGGGTGCTATGTTTATTACTTTCACTTACCTATATATGAAATATATAGTAAGTGGAAGTATTGCGATCGTGAAAATTTTCGACTTCCGGTTTTCAACGGAAATACACGTTTTGGGGTCCCCTGAGTCAAAATAACCAAGTCCCGCGAAATGGTCTGTGTGTGTGAGTGTGTGTCTGTGTGTGTGTGTGTGTGTGTGTGAACAGACTAGCTCAAAAACTATAAACCGTGCGAACCTGATATTGGGTATTTAGAGTATGTATAAGCCCGCGATGTGACAGCAAAAATTTCATCAAATTTGCTCAAAGGGAGGGGGTACTTTATTGAATAACTTTTTACGTTTTTTTCGATTTTCTCAAAAACGGCTCTAACGATTTTGATTAAACTGAGTATTTGATCTATTTTTATGCCTGAAATATGACTGTAAAAATTTCATCAAAATTGATCAACCGGAGGGGGGACTTTACTTAGTAAATTTTGTATCATTTTCACATGTTTTTTTTTATTTACTCAAAAACTGTTTTAACGATTTTGATCAAACTTGGTATTTGATGTATTTATATGCCAAAGATGTGATAACCAACATTTCATCACAATTGATCAACCGGAGGGGGGACTTTACTTAATAAATTTTGTTTCATTTTCACGTGTTTTTTTTATTTTCTCAAAAACGGCTTTAACGATTTTGATTAAACTGAGCATTTGATCTATTTATATGCCCGAAATATGACTGTAAAAATTTCATCAAAATTGATCAACCGGAGGGGGGACTTTACTTATTAAATTTTGTATCATTTTTAAGTGTTTTTTTTAATTTACTCAAAAACGGTTTTAACGATTTTGATCAAACTGGGTATTTGATCTATTTATATGCCCGAGATATGATAGGCAACATTAAATCAAAATTGGACAAACGGAGCGGACACTTTATTTCTTAATTTTTTTCCAATTTTTACCTTTTTTTCGACGATCTCAAAAACGGCTTTAACGATTTTTATCAAATTCGCCATGTTTAATGAAAATTAGGTGTTCTTTAATATCAAGTAAGCTTTATCATTATTAAAATGTTCTGAGGGGGCTTTTTTTTTGGGGGGGGGGCTGGGGCCTTTTTTTTTTTTTTTTTGTTAGTGTCCTATAAAGTACCTATGTTTTTGTTTATATTGAGAAATTAACTGTCTCTCGTTTCGCCTAAAAATAAGAAACGGCTATATATGAGATATGATAAAAATAAAGAAAACATAAATAGGAGAAAAAAAGAAAAATATTCAGTCAACTCATAAAACTCGTTGAGTACGCCTTTAATGACAGACCATTGTTCATAATTAAAGCCGTTCTGTTCATTTGAGAAGTGGCAATTAACAAAACGCATTAGTTCCTAATCTACGTAAGTTGGTAAGTGAAAGTTGTGTGTTGCGCGCACGCACCAGATTTTTTTTGTATGTATTTAGTTTTATTTTAAATCAGTATTCTTTTTTTTTAGCTTTTAGTTAGTAAGCAAATTGATGTAATTTAATAATAAACTAAATTTAATTAGATGTATCCTCAGTAGTATTTTAAACGTAGAAAAAGTTTATTTTGACGAGCAGCAGTGAACAACAGAGGATCTAGATAGACGTCAGATAAACAGGGGCAGAGTGTACGGGATCGGAGCCCGAGCTGGTGGTGCCGTAAATGTGTTTCGGATTCTTTCTTTCTTGTGCCGACTGATGTACGGGAGAATCGAGAGATTCTAACGTCTAGCGAAAAACACGGACGGAGGCGGCCAAGAAAATCCATCACTGGACTGCAATTAGCAACTGGTCGAAATGCCGAGGGGCAATGTCGAGAGACTCAGGTGCCATTAATTTTATTAATTATTCCAGTCAGCAGGCTCCGAAAGATAAATCCTTCCAGCTGAATTTTTCTTGTTTTTTTTTTTAGTTTAATAAACCTTTAAAGTTGTGACTATTATGATTAAATTAGAATAAAATGTTTGATTTAAACTTCATGAGATGCAGGCCTGCTTAGGTTCATTTATTTTCTTAATTGTAAAAATATATCTTATTCTTTTCTCTAGTAAAATTCCAAGTCGGAATAAATGTATATATAGTTCTTTTTTTCTTTTTTTTTTTTTTTGTTGTACTTCTGTAGAGTTAATAATTTAGTTTCATTAAATAAGTATTAATTTGTGATATAATTTGTTTCTTATCCTGCTCTTTCTTTTTTTTTTTTTTTTTTTTTTTTTTGGTTACATCATGATTTTTGATTTACATTTCTTTTTGAGTACATAATTTTTATTTTATTTTATTTTTTTTTTTTGGTTCAAATAGTAGATCTATAATTATTAAGAATTGTTTCTTTTTTTTAAATCTAATCACCAACAATACAAAGGACAGTTATGTTAGTAGGTAATTAGATTTAGATGTAACTAATATTTATGAGATTATAATTGTTAATATTTATCTAAACCCACCCTACTGTACAATTAGCTAAAGAGACTGCTTGGTAAGAAGTGACTACAGCTGTTGGTTAAGGTGAGTGTTTTGTACCACAAAAGTTCTGGGATCGATACCGGATAATTATAAATATTTTTTATATATATATGTATATATATTTTCTTTTTTTCTTGTAAATTATTAGTTTCCTTAGAATTAATAATTGACATTTCCGTCACAAATATTTCGTTTTAATATAATTATTAATTTATCAAAAAAAAAAAAAAGGTAGTTTGTTCATTTTAATTTTTTTTTTTTCCTTACTATTTTTCATTTCCAGATATTAATATATTCCATTTCATATTAATAAAGTTTCATTTTCATTTCTGAAAAAATATAATTTAATTTTTAATAGAAGTTAAAAATTAATGAATCAGATTTTATTATATGTTTTATTTTCAGCCTGAGATTTCGCTATTTTTCTCAAGCCTTGTCTTATACATCAAGTTATTTTTTTATTTATTATTATAAATAGCGTGGCGTCCAAATAAATTAGATTGTTTTTTTTGTTTGTTTTTTCCTGCTGCTGGTAATTTTTAGTCTGTGACACTTATCGTGATAATTTTGTTTATTGGCCAAATTATAGTAATATTGGTCTTGATTTCCTACATCTATACTTTGTTTTGGCTGGCTTGGGGTTTTGCTTTTTTTTTTTTTCCTTGGGAATCCCCTTCACGAGCCGCATTGCCCACACGTTAACCTGCAACCCACCCTTCTCCACTGAACTTACGGGCAACTCTTCGTTATTAGGAATTCTTCGGGATTTCTACGTAACAAAGAGACTAGGTGGAAAATATGGAAAGCCAGTAAGAAGTATCAAAGATAGTACTGGACAGCTGGTTACTGAAGAGGCCAAAGTATTGAAAGAATGTGCATACTTCTTCAGTAAGAAATTCGAACAAAGGAATGGAAAAGAAGAAAGGGATAATGAAGAACTGATAGGACCTCCTGTGAAAGAGAATGACCTTATCGAAGATTGGGAGGTTGAATTGGCAATGCCAGACGCCAAAAACTACAAGGCAGCGGGAGATGATGGAATAACGGCCGAAATGTTGAAATATGGTGGTTTCAAGTACAAAGGTGGTTGCTAAATATCTTGAATAAAGCATTCCAAAAGAAGGTTGCTTTAATAATTGTTACATTATGGAAAGAAAAAAAAGGGGTATGAGTAAACACAACTCTACAGAACGCAAAACATGAATGATTTATTTTTATAAACAAGGGTAGGTTACATGAAAGGGCCGAGGCCAACTTGATATTACAAATATGAATAACATTTTACATTTAACACTCCCCCCTAAATGTTATTCCCTTAATATAAATAACATGTATATTTGAACATAACATATAATAAAAAAATTGATAAAACAAAACTACAACTAAAATTGCACCTTAAAATTCCTTACATCAAGTTAATGCATGATAGCATTTACAGACTGAAATCCTTTTTTTTTTTTTTTTTTTAACATTTAACCAAACTAAGTTCAAAAATAAGTCTACCAAATATACTACACCCAACAGGCTTTGTCAATATGTCAGCCAGTTGCTTTTGGGTTTGTACATACTCGACAGAAATATTTTTATTTTCCACTTGATGTTAAACATAATTGTACTTAATGTCTAGGTGTTTAACACGCTACTGGTCAGGGTTAGTAACAATTTTTATAGTACTCTGATTATCCTCATAAATGGTAATACAGCCTGTATTAAGTTGTAGGTCGAATAAAATTTTCTTTAAAAACATGGCTTTCTCTGTTGCTTGACACAAAGAAATAAGTTCAGCCTCAGCAGTGCTGAGAGCTACAACACTTTGTTTTTTAGACCTCCAAACCACAGTGTTATTAAAGACTTTAAAAACAAACCCCGAAGTAGACTTTCTGTCTACTTCCCTAGCATAATCTGAATCAGCATAACCTACCAAAACATCTGTATGTTCTGATTTACAATACTTCAGTTTTAAATTCAAGCTCCCTTTAACATAACGGAGGACCCGTTTTAAGGCTAACCATAAATTATCTAATGGTTTGTCCTGAAATCGACTTAAATAAGACAATGAAAAAGCTAAATCAGGTCTTGAACCAATAGTTGCATACAAGAGAGAACCAATACATGATCTACATAGTCTTTCTTTATCTGGGTTGATAACAAAGTCATCTATTTTAAAATTATGGTCCATAGGGACATCCACTGATCTACAATTCAACATATCAAATTTGTTCAAAACATTTTTTAAATAATCTGCTTGATCAATATACAGACAATCATTAATCTTTTCGATATTAATTCCTAAATATTTTAATTTATTTGACCCAAGATCTTTCATTTTAAAATTCGAGCCCAAAAAACTTTTTACCTTATTTATTTCAGATAAATCATGGCTAAAAATTAACAAGTCGTCAACATATAACAATACATATAAGTCGTTCTTAATATATAAACAATAATCATTCTCAGATCTTTGAAAACCAAAACTTTTAATTTTATGATTAAATTTCTCATACCAGTATTTTGGCGAATTTTTCAAACCATATAGAGACTTTTTCAACCTTAACACCGAGTCCACTTCAATATTAACTCCAGGAGGTGGTGTCAGATAAACACTCTCCTTAATCTCCCCATAGAGAAAGGCACTTTTCACATCCATTTGGTGAATAGAAAAATTTTTTTGAACCGCAAATGATAATAAAATTCGCAAAGTTTCTAATTTCGCAACAGGTGAGTATGTATCATCAACAATATTCCTCTGTAAGAAACCTCGAACAACTAATCGCGCCTTATGTATGACAGACCCACAAACAATTTTTTTTGTAAAAACCCATTTGGTATCTATCAGCGATGCACCCACTGGCCTCTTCACAACCTCCCAAGTATTATTATCTTTGAGTGAAGATAATTCTTCCTCCACAGCCCTTTCCCATTCATGACTGTCACTACGAGATTTGATGTCTTCAAATTTTGAAGGAACATCTGTTTCCGACTGAACCTGTAAGGCGAATAACATTTCTTCTTCTGACCCTACACCAATGTTTATATCTAAAACATAATCATTATGCCAACCTGGTTTTTTTCTAATTCTCTTATTTGTCCCTTCATCAGTCCTATTTCCTATTTGACCTAAATCTTGGTTACCTTCTACAATATCATCACAGCCATTATTAATATTATCAACACATTCTATTTTAGGGCTCTCTGATGTGATTATTTGGTGATATTCGTCTTCAATGAACTTAACATCTCGGGATATTATAATCTTATTAGTATTAATGTCAAAAAACCTGTAGGCATTTGTGGCATAACCAACCATGATAACTTCATTACATCGGTTGTCAAGTTTACTAACACAAGGTCTATTATCTTTTATGAATGCTCTACAGCCGAATTTCTTAATTTTTGAATAGTCTATTTGTATATTAAACCATATCTCTGCTGGAATACTTCCATCATAGCGGGGAGTTCTATTATGCAAATAAGCTGCAGCCCTAACTGCTTCCCCCCATAAAAATCTGGGCAGTCCATCTCCTAACATGCACCTGGCTTTTTCTAAAATGGACCTATTCATTCGTTCACTCTGGCCATTTAGCTGTGGGGTATATGGAGGAGTATGTTCAATTTGGATGCCTTTACTAAAACACCATTTTTTAAATTCTACTGACGAAAACTCTCCCCCATTATCACATCTAATAATACTAACCCTCAAATTGTCATCTGAAAAATGCCTTTCTACACTATTTACATAATTAATCAGGTTATTACTAGCCTCACTTTTGTTCCTTAAAAGATAAACTGTGGTGAAGTTTGAAAAAGTGTCCATCACAGTTTGAAAATACCTGTAGCCATCAAAAGTCTCAGGCGTAACAGGTCCACATAAGTCTGTACAGATTATGGAAAGGAAATTTCTACCCTTAGGTAAAATGGACCTAAAAGGTTTTCTAACCATTTTAGATTTTGTGCAAATATCACACCGGCCAATCTCATTCAAATCTGTTTTGCCAGTCAATTTTCCTAGCCTTTTCATTGCATCTAAGCCCGGATGCCCCATCCTTTCATGCAACGTTACACTTGCAAAGGATCGTGAAGGGCACATAAAATCAGCAAAATAAAGTTTGCCTGCCTTACGACTAGCCAGAATAGTTTTTCCTCTCCCTGATACAACCATTGTATTTTTCTTAAAAATTATGTCATAACCTGCCTCAGTAACCTTTGGTACAGACAATAAATTATATTTTAAATTTTCAACAATTAACACATTAACTAAACTGCATTCCTTGAAAACAATTGTACCCTTCTCTCTGGCAACCAAATTTGATGTACCGTCTGCTACAATTATTGAGACAGGTTTGTCTAAGCTAAAAATATCTTTCATTATATATTTTAAAGACGAATTTACCATGTGCTCCGAAGCACCCGTATCACAAACAAAAGAAAATTTCAAAGAACACTCACTGTCATCAGTCACACCACCCATAAGAGATGTGGCTGTGAACGTAACTGAAGAATTTTCATCCACGACGTAGGCCTCCCTGCTCCCACCTGTTGCAGCTCCCTCTCTTGATTTCCAGCCGCTGCCTCGTCCTCTTGATGAAGTTGATCTTTTAAGTTTTGGGCAAAACCTTTTCGTATGACCCAACTCGTTACATTCATAACACCTGAACGCCTTTTTGGTATAGAATGAGCAATTCTCCTGTGGTTTGTCAATAATTGGTGTTGCGTCCTCCTTCATTCGAAGTTCGGCATCTAAAAGACGGCCTTTAACAAAGTCCATTGAAATATCCTCGGTCATAGTCTCGATTGCTGTGATCACGTTGTCAAAACAGTCTGGCATTGTTAACAGCAGATAGCACACTTTATCAGTATCATCTAATTTGGCTCCCGCCGACTCCAACTCACGAAGTAGTGACTCAACCCTAACGATATGATCTTGGAGGTCACTGTCCCGTTGGAACTTTATCTTCAACAATTTCTTCATTATAAAAAGTTTGGAAATCGGGCTTTTTCGCGCAAATACACTTTTCAATGAAACAATCATTTCACTCGCCGTTTCTGCACCTTTAATAATCTCCAAGTGTTTATCGCTAACGCATTGGACAATGATCCAACGTGCTTTCCTGTCCTTCTCTTCAAATTTAGGCTTCTTGAAACCGTGCATTTCATCCAAAGCGTCTTTAACACCCTCCTTTTCCAATAATAACTCTACACGCCACAACCAATTTGAAAAGTTCACAGCCGTGAGCTGCGGAAACACCTGGCCGCTCTGCAACATGTCGTCTCACTTATGAATCCGGGTTTTCTTAAACAACGAACGTAACACTTTTCTTTCAATGAATAATTCAATGATCGGGCCGGGCACATTTAATGACTGGGCCCATAACCTTTGTTACATTATGGAAAGAAAAAAAAGGGGTATGAGTAAACACAACTCTACAGAACGCAAAACATGAATGATTTATTTTTATAAACAAGGGTAGGTTACATGAAAGGGCCGAGGCCAACTTGATATTACAAATATGAATAACATTTTACATTTAACATAAATGTCTTAATTATCGCCCCATATGCTTGTCATCTGAATCCCTAAAGTTATATTCCAAAATAATAGAAAGGAGGCTCAGAAGAATAGTAGAAAATGAGCTTCAGGAAGAACAAGCAGCTTTCAGACTCGGTCGACAAACCCAAGATAATACTTTCACAATTCGATGCATAATCGAGACGTTTGTTGAAAGGGACAAAAAGATTGACCTCGCCTTCTTAGATCTCTCTGGGGCATTTGATAATGTACCAGAGTGAAACTCAGTCACTTGAAGAAAAAGGAGTTCCCAGTAACACATCTCGGGCAATCCTTAGCCTATATCGGGACACATACGGGATAGTCAGGCTTAATGGAAATAAATCAGACAGATTTAAAATGGTAAGAGGTGTAAAGCAAGGAGATAGCTTAAACCCATTGCTTTTCATAATATAAATGGATAGAATAATATGGGAAGCTAAACAGAGAACCCCCAAATTCAAAGTAGGAAACTCGAGAATGCATCCCATGTATATTCAGAATTTGGTATTTTCCACGACATTCTCTTAATTGCGGAGATCAGAGTAGCTTTGCGAGAAACGCTAAAAGCGTGGGAAGAAGCACTGAGTCCTTTTTACCAGCTCCGCAATGTCATAATTGGAAAAAGTGAAGTAAAGATGAAAACCAAAATGACAGTTTATAAACAAGTATTCATCCCTTCACTGACCTATGGAGCTGAAAGCCTAAACCTGGCCTAGCATCAAGAAATTTGAAAGCCGTATACAAGCTATACAAATGAAATTGCTTAGAAAAGCTCTCGGATCTTGTCTAATTGTTGGTAAGACAAGATTGGACCGATTGCGAAACCAAAGAATAAGAGAAAATACGGGGCAGGAACCGCTGGTGGGCTCTAATCACAGAAGAGAATTGAGTAGTTTGGCCATGTACTAAGAATGCCAATCAATGGTAAGAGAATCAAGAGCAGTCGGAAAACGACCAAGAAATAAATGGGAGTACCTCATTCTTCCTGGCGAGGAAGAAGGGACTCACGATGAGTGAGATTAGGTGGTTGGCTGCAGATAGAGAGTTGTATAGAAAATGTTTGCAGGCTGCCCTGACACCAGAAGCTACAAGTTGGATAAATAAGTACACGGAAGGGTTGAATAAATAAGAAGAAGATATAGGTAAATGAAAGTAAAAAATGAAAGGGGTGTTTGCGGACATTTTGTAATATTTTAGAAGATGTTTTTTTGTTATTTATGTTTAACGGCGTAAAACCCAACTGGTCATCAACGCCGAGTTAATCATTATTTTATTTAGTAATTATTCATTTATTTTATTTAATTATGTATTTATTTATTTCCCTTTGTTTATCCGAGTAATCTCTTTCAGATCAAATGTACGATACCAAATTGTTTGTTTTCAAAAATCCGAAAAGCGATTCTACCCTTCCATAGCCATCCCTAAGAATCTCTTTTATCTCGAACTTCAACCCAAATCTAATTAATTGAGCGAGCGAGGTGAAATGTTAGCATTCCTGAAAAATGTGATTAATTGTGAAGGTAGTACCAAGTGTCATGGCCGCAACTGCAGTTCTATGTTTTCATCGCTCTGTAATTGTTCCCTTGTCAACTGGTTATTACTGCGAATTGTTTTGTAAAACTCAGTTAACAGTGACTTTATAAACAGTTAAACATTTTTTCAATCACATCTAGTGAGGTGAGTGACTATTATAAATATTATAAAGTTGTGAATTACGTACATCAGTCTACCTATCTTGGTGTCGGTAATTCCCCCTAGCGGGTCTTATCGTAGTTAAGTTAATACGAGGCGTGGGCTTGTGTACTAACAGACTCCCTTCAGCCGTCTCGAGCTCGAATCCAAAACATTATAAAATATCTTTTTTTTTCTCTCTCTCTCTTTCTTTTACTTTTAATTTACTTCTTATTTTTTTTCTTCTTCAAAAGACTCTTCAGTTTATTATTAAAATGTTCAGAAATGTTTAATTTAATAATTGAAGGGTCAGGGGGAAAAACCACGGTAGTCCAGTTTTTGTTGATTTTAAACAAGTGGTGCAATCTGATAGTATAGGAAGTGTACTTTCTTTTCATACTTGTTACAGTCGAGAAAAAAAACGATAGTCCACATAAACTCTATAGTTTAAAATCGAACAAGGGGGAAAAACAGCTGAAGTCCTGAGTGTCGGGGAAAGATTAACGGTAGTCCATTTCTGTGGTGTTCGCCTGTGGTTGAAGTGTAAAGGAACAGTAACTTTAGTTCAAGTGAAAATGAATACTAGTGAACTCAATTAACAAAAAAAAAAAAAGAAAAAAAAACACAGACGAATGTCTGATGTCATGAAAAACTCAGACTTTCAACTCAAGAGTCCGGTGAAAACTGTTTTTGTAAACAATTTAAGTGATTTGAAATCGTTCCGTTATGTGCAAGAAACAAAATGTTATCTATTTTAATAATATGTTGTCAAGAGATGAGCAAAACGCCTTCCTTAGCGGTATCATAACTGTTAATCCAATCCAAAGTCGTCGTCCCAGAACAAATTCTGCGGTATCTATACCAAATAAATCTTCTTATGTTTATAAAGTTACTGAAAGATGAGAACAATAATTATCAATAAAGTGATATTCAAGTTTGTTTGAAGTTTTTTTTGTCAATTCATGGCATTAATGAAACTCGAGTCCGGTTCATTAATAAAATTTTGATAAATAATGGGATGGGGGCCAAAAGATCAACGCGGGTAACATAACTATTGACCTCACAAAAAGTAGAAATAAATTTGTTATTTAAAGTATTATTTTTTTGTTTGTTTACACAAAAAAGTAATAATAATTTATGGGTCACAAACAAATAAGCAATGGACTACAGTGGTTTTTCCCGCCAACAATGAGCAGTTTGGTGATGTTTTGTTATTTCATTGGCATTTAAACTGCTATTTGGTTTTAGAAATTTTGTACAGGTAAACAATTATCTGGGTTAGAGGAATATGTTTTTTGAAACTGATTTTAGCTTTTGGAAAATGGATCAAGGGGACCATAAACTTTAAATTTCATTTTTCTCAGAATGGACTAGATTGGACTACCGTGGTTTTTCCCCATGACCCTTCAATTGTTTGGTTTTAAGAAATTTTGTATATAGTATTTTTTTTTTCTCTCAATTAACAATTAGTTAAATTATAAATAGGTATTTTTCTTTTTCTTTTACATTATTAATTTAATTATGTCAAATATGGATTTGGACGAACACTCCTCTGGTGAGGAAACGGAAGAAGAAACCTAATTTTCTAAAGTCAGCGAGACGGACTCGCAGTATTTAAAAAGACGCACGCTCCAAAAACGTCAGCGTAACTCCGCCCCCGGATCGGCGGGCAACTCACCCAATAAGAAAAAAACTGAGGCGGCCAAAGCGAAGCAGTCACGTGAGAAAAATAACTCGCAAACAGTAATTCGCAGAAAAACCACTGCAACCAATGAATCGAAATCTACAGCATCAAATAACTCAAGCAGTAATAATTCTAATACCAACAGCAACCCATCAAACAAAACTCCGGAGCCTCAAGGTATTTCAGATCCGGAACCACCGCCAATTTTTGTCACTAAAATCGATAATTTTATGTCCTTCGGTGAAGAAATAGCTGGATTGATTGGACAACCAAATTTTAGGTGTTTTGCCAGAGTAAACGACATAAAAATAAATACCAACTCTAAAGAAAACTACAAAAAACTAATAAGCCATCTTTCTGCCTAATTACGATTTTCACTGTTATCAGTTACAAGAAGAAAAGGCATACAGAGTGGTATTGAGAGGTCTCCACTCATCTACTCCCACCTCTATCATCAAAAGTGGATTAGAGGAAATAGGGTACCATGTGAGGCATATTTCCTCCGTTCTGCACCCTATAGACAAATATCCACTACCATTGTTTTTTGTGGATCTAGAGCCAGTCCGAAATAATTCTGAAATATTCCAAGTTAACAGGCTGGTATATTCAACTGTTAGATTCGAGCAACCAAGGCAGAAACCTTTAATAGTTCAGTGCAATAAATGTCAAAACTTAGGACACACTAAAGCTTATTGCCATCACCAAGCCAGGTGCGTTAAATGTGCCGGCCCTCAAGCATCAGAGACTTGCCAAAAGCCGCTAGAACAGCCGGGTGGTGTTCCTTTAAGAAGCCTTTGGGTAAATGCGCTCTTTGTGGTGAAGAACACCCGGCAAACTACAAAGGCTGCATAGTATATAAAAAGCTTTATAAGCAGAGAGCCCTTAACAATACACTAAGGAATCAAGGTCTGCACAACTTCGAAAAGGTTCCAGAAATTGAGAATCATGAAACACTGAGACGAAAAATTCCCGTCTCAGTAAACAAGCACCACCTCCTCCACCTATTCCTGCAGCTACGGATCAGCCTCAGCACGACTTCTGGAAATCAAACGCCATCAACAGTCACATCACCAAATCATCAAACCAACAGACACATCATCAGGCGCCTAGGACTTCCCAATCCAAGCCCAAGACCTCCAATCCTCAGTCTCAACGTAAGCCAATCCCTACCTATCAATTACCTTTACGAGTTAAACTACCACCAGAAAATCCTCATCCTGCATCACCACGTCCTAATATCCAAACTAATCCCCAATCAGATGTACCTTTAAGAGCAAACCCACCTCCTCCTACACAACGACGGTCCCAGCCCTCAGCCATCAATACAAATTCCACACCGCAACCATTTAACCTGCAACAAAATCCCACCGACATCAACTCTATCCTTACCACCTTCCTACTAGAGCTCCAAAATACCATCAAACCCCTGATCACTCTCCTAACCAGACTCCTTTCTGAAATTCCGTTTAATTTCCCACGATGAGCACAAAACCCCTAGCTGTCGTTCTTTGGAATGCTAACGGACTACATAACCACCGAGACGAACTTGACCTATTTTTACATAATAACCAAATTGACATTGCCCTCTTAACTGAAACTCACTTCACACAACGGTCACATTTTTACATACGGGACTACATCACTTGTAGATCAGACCACCCAGATAACACTTCCCATGCCGGTTCCTGCATCCTTATCCATAAATCCATACCCCATTCTTTTATTCCTTCCACTCCAACTGATGCCATTCAATCAACCTCAATAACCATTCCAACCCGTCCTTTTCATCTAACTTTCTCAGCTGTATACTGTCCTCCTGGTGATCCCCTCAGCTTTAATCTTCTTGATTCCTTATTTAAATCCCTCGGACCGCGCTTCCTTGCTGGAGGACACTATAATGCTAAACACCAACGATGGGGTTGTAGAACATCCAACTCACGAGGTAACATCCTTACTCAAGTCACATCCAGCAATAGTTATTCTGTCCTCTCACCCATGAGTCCTACCTATTGGCCCACATCCCTCAAAAAGCGTCCCGATATCCTTGATATCTTCATTTCCTCCCAGATTTCCCCCTCCCAAGCTGCAATAAAATCCCTAAATGACCTTTTATCAGATCATAGTCCAGTTTTGCTTTATTTACATTCAAAGTTCGCTCCTAAACCTTCCCCTCCTTCATTGATTACTGGACGTGTTGAGTGGGACAATTTTCGAGATGATTTGGAAATAAAACTAGATCTGAACATTCCACTCAAGACAAAACAAGATATAAATAATGTCATAGAAAAACTTACAACCTCAATTTCAAGCAGTATAACCGATAACACCTCACCCAATAAAATCAATAACTCACAACATACTAACCTGCCACAGCACATTCGTATCTTATTAAGAGAAAAACGCAGAGCAAGATCGAAGTGGCATAGGACAAGATACCCATCAGATAAATCGTACTACAATAAACTTACCAATAGACTAAAATCAGAACTAAAAAACTTCAAAATTCAAAATTTAAATAACTTCACCGAAAACCTCAGTACTACTGACAAATCCTTGTGGAATACCACTAAAAAGCACCTAAAATTCAAGGACTGTAATCATCCACTCCTCACTGAATCCCAAACCTGGACAAGATCCGACGAAGAAAAATCCCAACTATTCGGCGAGCACCTGTTCAAAACTTTTAATCCACATCCTGATATCCTAAATCCTATTCACCTTGAATGTATTGAAGCAGAATTGGACACTCCACTCCAATTGACCCTCCCACCTAAAGCATTTCATCCATCAGAAGTATCCAACATCATCAAAAAATTACCTTCCTGCAAAGCTCCTGATACGATCTCATTACCTCCCGAATCCTAAAGCTTCTCCCCAGAAAAGCTATATTATTCCTTACCTACATATATAACGCTGTACTCCGAACCAAATACCTTCCTGAAACTAGCTGTTAAAATGATTCCCAAACCCAAGAAGCCACCAGAATTCCCATCCTCTTACCGTCCTATTTCTCTACTACCCATCATGGGTAAAATCCTTGAAAAACTCATTCTCAAGCGTCTTTACCCCATCCTAGACTCAAACCACATAATCCCAGATCACCAGTTTGGATTCCGAACATCCCACTCCACGATCCAGCAATACCATCGTGTAGTTGACGTTCTCTCGTCTGCATTGGAGCGCTGAATGTACTTTACTGGAGTCTTTCTCGATGTAGAACAAGCATTTGATCGAGTTTGGCACCCGGGATTGCTGTACAAAATCCGTAAATTCCTTCCTCCTACCTACTTTCTCATTATCCGTTCCTACCTCTCAGACAGACTATTCAAAGTAAATCATAATAATACCTTTTCATCCATCTTTTCTCAGTCTGCTGGTGTTCTTTAAGGCAGTATCCTCGGTCCCATCCTCTACACAGTTTATACAGCTGACATTCCAACCCATCCCAACACTGTTATCACCACCTACGCCGATGACACAGATGTGCTAGCAGTTAATAATGACCCAGACCTTGCATCCCAAACTCTCCAATCTCACCTCACAACCATTGAAGAACGGTGTCAGAAATGGAGAATTAAAATCAACCCCGAAAAATCCCATCAAATAACTTTTACCCTTCGTCGTAAACCTATGACCTCCTGCTCAACAGTATCTTTCAATAACAGTCCACTTATCCCTGTCGACCAGATCCGTTACCTGGGACTTCACCTGGACAAACGCCTTACTTGGAATCCCCACACAAGACTGAAACGACAAGAAACAGTTCGTCGCTTCCGATTACTTCAACACTTACTTGACAAACGTTCAAAACTCCCAATCTATTACAAAAGGCTAATTTATATGACAGTAATAAGACCGATATGGACTTACGGAATCGAGCTTTGGGGCTCTACTAAACCATCAAATTCCTCTCGAATCCAATCCTTGCAATGCAAAATCCTTAATGCTCCTTACTTCGTTACAAACAAACTCATCCATAAAGACCTTAACATTCCATATATCGCCGATTTAGCCTGATCAAGATACTAGTCCTTTCAAAAAACTTCCGGCCAACCCGAGTCCTCTTGTTTCGAGCTTTGCTTCTCCTCTATTCCAGACAATCCTCCAAGGCGTCTGAAAAGAAGATGGCCTAGGGATCTTCTATGCTAAGTGTATTAGTTGAGTGCTACCAATGGGTAGCTTCTCATCATGCTATTTCATGACATGTTATTTTCTTATTGTTAGCTTATTTACTAGATGTATTTTGTAAATACAGTTGTAAATTTCAATAAATGAATGGATCCGCCGAAAAACGTTCTAAGCGACAAAATTGCCGATGTGGCACTTTTGGGTGAATGTATTAAAATGTATAATAGTACGTCATAGTATGATCTAGTACTCCATTATGTCATTTTACATGTATACATAACAAATCACATGAGAAAGTAAATTCACCTACAGAACTAACAATAACTTGAGACTATGATTTTTTTCACTGATTATTCAACATTGCATATTTGTCGCTTAGAACATTTTTCGGCGAATCCATTCAAATAAAAAATAAAAATAAAATTGTGAAGGTGCTGCTGCAATATCTACATTTCGGTGGGGGCTTCTTAGTGATGGGATAAGAGTGGGTCAGTCTAGTGTGACCGATCCTAAGACGGTTTAACACGACCTCCTCTCTACGGCTTTTACGGCGGATGTAGCCCAAGGCCTAACTTCACTCTTTATGAGCTTCAATTCACTTTGTGGGATCTCATTCCACATCGATTTTCACGCATCTCTAATTTCCTTTTTGAGCGGCTTACTTAAATCTGACGGAGTTGGGATATCATTTCCACGGCCGGGAAGTGCTAGCGCCTCTCTAGCAGCCTCGTCGGCCATTTCGTTTCCCACGTGACTCGGAACCTATACAAACTTAACTGACATGACTAAATTTTGTAAAGTAGTTATATAGCTGTGTATAAGCGATATTTTTGGGTGTTCCGGATACATACTATCTAGGCCTTTTAGAGAACTTAAGGAGTCTAACGATAACTATATTTTAGTGTTTTGTGGACATACAGAAATGAAAAGCAGCTGCTATAGCATTTAATTCGGCGGTATATATATTGCGTAATTTATTGAGTTTTATTTTATAAGTAGAGTCTCTGGTAACAAAAGAGGATGCTGCTGATAATGATGATTTAGATCCATCCGTATAGATCAGAAAAGCTCTGGGTATGTTTTGGAGAATACGGAAAAATTGAGTTGTGTATTCGGATGTTTTGGTGCTGTTTTTGGGAAATTTAGCGAGATTAGAAATTATTTCCGGACGTTGGTTGGTCCAAGGTGGTTTTGCATTTTCATTTTAGATGTTCTATTTGAGGATATAATATTGAAACGTATTAGTCTTCTGAATAGAAGAGGGGAGAGTCCGGATTCCGAGCATAGGCTAAGTATAGGGCTGGTTCGGAACGCTCCTGTCGCAATTCTTATTCCGGCATGATGAACTGCATCTAGCTTTCCTAGTACTTGTGAGCGGGCGGAGCCATAAACAAAATATCCGTAGTCCATTTTTGATCGTATCATGACCTGGTATAATCTAAGTCTTGTATATCTAACCTGCTATAAGTAAGCTAACTCTATCTACCCCCCCCCCCACAGGATGTATGCACGAATCGTATTTAATTTCTTTGTAGCGTTCGTATTTAGATTAAAAATGAGAGTTTTCCAGGTTAACCTTTTATCGAATGTTAATCCGAGAAACCTATGGTTATCAGCATAGTGGTAATACCTATGTTATTTTGGTGTTTCCTAAAGTTAGATCGGGAGATTGGGTTGTATTCCGTTTTCTACTGAAGTGGATGCAATTTGTCTTGTCTTCAGAAAATTGTATTTCTTTTGTATTTGACCACGTTTCTATCCTGTTAATTGCGTTCTGTAGCTCAGTTGAATATCCTGTATATTTCCCGACCGGTAGAAGATCGCGAGATCATCAGCATAGGGAAGAGGTTTAACTCCCCGCGGTAAATTGAGTTCCAGATCATTAATAGCCTAAGAAAAGAGGGTGGGACTAAGCACACATCCCTGGGTTACCCCATTGATCTGCCTATACTCATGCGAATGTTCACATCCTATTTGAACCCTAAACTTTCGGTTGGAAAGAAATTGCTTGATTAATGAATGCGAACAATTGTCCCCAAACCCCAATGTATCTCAATTTATTTAATATGATTTTGTGATTGATATTGTCGAAAGCTTTAAGCATGTCAAAGAAGAAATCTATCATTTGTTGCCCATTTACGAATGCGTATTGTGCTTCTGCCTCTAACGTTGGTATCGTATGATGAGATGTTTCCGATAACTATTACTCCAATTCATATTCTAAGAACGATATTGTTTTCAAGTCTTTCTAGGAAACTCCCAACTCTGGCCTGTTTGACTACAAAACTAAATATTCTCAGTTGTGATTTTACTCCATTTAAACACAAACTAATAAAATGTCACAAAAAATACAACCTGTTGCTTTTATGCTTGAACAGAAATTGACCATTATAAACCGAGTAGAAAAAGGTGAAAGTGTTAAAACATTATCCGTTGAATTAGGAATCGGCGAGCAAACTGTTCGTGACATTTTGAAGAAGAAAAAAGACATTTCCGACTTTGTATCGTCGTCGGCCCAAACATCGTGTCCTCCGAAAACAATGAAGAACTCTACATAAAGACATAGATGAAGCTGTCTATCAGTGGTCATGCAAAAACACGCTGAAGGAGTTCATTTGTTACTTTTGTTGCTTTGTTGTTTGTTAAAACGTTTGTTTGTTGATAAAAGTGATTTTCTGCATTTTTTTTTTTTGTTTAATTAACCTTTTTTTCTATCACATTAAGTCAATAAAATGCTGTAATTCGATTATCCGGGGTTCTCGATTATCCATGGACCCCCCTACACATCATTACCCCGGACAAAGGGGGTTCTACTCTATTTGACTAGTACTCACTTAAAATCATCTTGATCTTTTCTTCCATAAAATTGTTGGGCATATACAAAAAGATTTATGTATGCATTTATTTCATTTCTGTTATAAGCATCTACCTCTATGGAAAAGGGACTGGTTGTCAGTAGCACTAAATTCCCGCATAAAGAAATACATAAAGAGACCTGGGTGTCGCCAGATGGCCTAACCAGGAATTAAATAGACCACGTCCTTATTGAGTCAAGACATGCGTCGGATATCAGAGATGTCAGGGCATTTAGAGGAGCGGACTGTAATACAGACCACCTTTTGGTAAAATTTTACTACCAACAAAAGCTAGCTATAAAAAGATGTACTAAAGGAGGTAGGACAAACAAATATGACTCAGACCAGCTAAAGAAAAATGAAGTAGCGGAAGCCTTCAAAAATAAAGTAAGATAAGTTCTCATAGGAAAACAGACATAAACGTGAATGATCAATGGGAAAAGGATGAAAGAGGCAGTGATAGAAAGTGGAAAGCAAGTGCTTGGAGAGAAATAACTAGGTCGTTGAAACGACTGGTTCGACAAAAACTGTGCGAGAGTAATAACAGAGAGAAACCAGGCGAGACAAAACATGTTAGAAAGAAAGACCAGAGGAAGTCTACAGAATTACATAATGAAAAGAAAGGAAGCCAAAAGAGTGTGCAGGAAGAAGAAGAGAGCACAAGAAAGAGAAAGATTAGAGAAGTAACCAGAATCCTGGGATAGCAAAGAATCAAGAAAATTTTCCAAAGGTGTAAAAAAACATAAAAAAAGGATTCCAAGCTACGGCTGAATTATGCAGAGGGAAAGAAGGAGAACTGATTGGAGAAAAGTCAGCCATTCTTGAAAGATGGAACCAGTATTTCAGAGAATTACTGAACACAAGAACTGCCGAAAAAGTATCAGAAGAGACAAGTAATCTCAATGAATACCTGGGAAACGCGCAGGAAGGAGCAGAAGAAGTGGAAACTCCTGAGAAAGAAGAATTAATTAACATAATAATGTCAATGAAGAATCACAAATCGCCAGGCTTGGATGAGATTACTCCAGAGATGATAAAATATGGGAAACTGAGCTATGGGAAGAAATTTACGAGCTTATTTGGGACATATGGTTGGAAGAAAGAATACCTGAAGAATGGACAAAAGCAGCAATATTCCCAATATACAAGAAAGGAGACAAGCTCGAATATAATAATTACAGAGGCATTTCCCTATTAAGTACGACCTATAAGATACTGGCAGTGCTTCTATATAAAAGGTTGACAGAATTCTCTGATAATATTATAGGAGATTATCAAGGAGGCTTCAGACCAGGAAGGTCAACAATAGACCAGATATTTACTCTTAGACAGGCAATGGAAAAATGCCGTGAATTTAACCTAGATCTGAATCTCCTTTTTGTTGATTTCAAAAAATCATATGACAGAATAGATAGAGTAAGGCTTTTGAAAGTCATGATAAATTTGGGCATATCCAAGAAATTAGTCAGACTAACAAGAATGACTCTATCTAAGACTGTCAGTCGAGTAAAACTGGGAAATGAGCGGTCAGAAAAGTTTGAAGTAAATGTCGGCTTGAGACAGGATGATCCCCTTGCCCCTCTCCTTTTCAATCTAACCCTTGAAGCAGCCATTCGAACAGTAAAAACAAATCCTGGAGGAACTATATATAACCGCATGTCCGGAACTGTATATAACCGCATCTAGCATATGCGGATGAAGTCGTCATTACTGCTAGAACCCAAGCAGCATTATCAGGAACTTTCCAAAAATTTGAAGAGGCAGCCATCCAATTAGGTCTTAAGGTGAATAAAGATAAAACTGTATATGGGTGATTCTCATTTTACGGGCATATTTTAGTCCATTACAACTTTTACCTAAATGGTTAAGCCCAACCTGATTTTTTTTCCATTGCTATACGGTGAAGGTATATTTCTTCATAATAAAATATTAAAAATGAAAATATTAATGAGTTATATGATTTTATAATTACTTAACCTACTAAAATGTAATTACCACACACTGTCCCACTCTCGATTTTGTAGTAAATATGTATTTTTTTTCTTTTGAAACCTACGTTTAATGATAGTGAAATTTAATTCCACTCTTAAAGAATAACTGGAGCATTCTGAATTATATTTTTTGTTAATTTTAGTTAACTGTAAGTATGTTTAAGTAGTTTCGAAACTTTGTCCCTTCACTTTTACGTCATTAACACTCACAAAACAAAACGGCGGAGATAAAGCCTTGAAAAAGGAGGAACAGTGGGGAAATTTCTTTTGAGTATAGTGATCAACATGGAGTTTAAGGAAAACCACCTGTGGATTAACCGACTTCAGTTGGGAGCCGGCCTCCGCGCATGTGCCTCGTAAAAAAAGTCACGTACTTTTATTGTTGTCATTAACACGGCATGTATTAACATGCTTTCTTTTCAAGTTATTTCATTCTTAATGTCATATTTGTTTGACTATCGTTTGTATAAGCCAGTTGGCAAAAGAAATAATCTCAATTAGTTACACAGCGGATTTGGCCGAATAAAATAGGTGGAAATGTCATTACCAAGTTGAAAACTCGTGTCATTCCCACGCCCGAAAATTAGCTCGGTAATGAGATAAATATTGCCGTAAATGTTTTTATGAAAATTTCCTATAATCTGAGAATCACCCATATAATGAATAGGTTAATCGGGGACAGATTTTTGCTTAAATTATTTTTCGATACCTTTTAAAATACATATATAAATATGATTTTATGTTTCAGATTTTTATCCCGTAATGAAAAATTATTATGACAATTCTTATGGTATCATCCGATTCTGCATTAAATGTGGAATAAACTAAACAATAAATGCAATTAAGGCACTTTTACAATTAGTCATTGACGTACGTAACTGATTCGTTGGCAATGGAATTATAGATTGAATTATCTGAATTTCAAGCAATGATCATGAACTGCTATTATGCTATATTTGCTGTGGATGGGTCCAAATACGTGTACATTTTTTTTTTTTTTTTAACCACACTAAAAAAGTTCGAAAATAAAATGTAAAAATTGCCCGTAGTTTGAGAATCACCCATATATGAAAAACTCAAATTTGGAAATTATGGAATATGATAAAGTGGGTTTAGGAGAGCACAGTTTTAAAGCAGTAACCCAATTCAAGTACCTTGGAAGTGTGGTCACAGTTGACAATAACATCGAGAGTGAAATACAAGCTAGAATAGCAGCAGGAACTAGGTGTTACTCCTCACTACAAAGATTGTTCCAGGTAAAATCATTCTCTAAAAGAATAAAAATTCAACTGTACTAAACCATTGTAAGACCGGTAGTTTTGTACGGGTGCGAGGCATGGCCCCTGACCAAAAAATGAGAACTTATGGTCAATGCATGGGAAAGAAAACTATTAAGAAGAATCTGGGGCGGAGTGTCCGAAAATGGTGGCTGGATGCTGTCGAGGAGGACCTGAAACTGCTGGGTGTACCAAACTGGAGAAGAGTAGCACAGGATCGCAGAGATTGGTCGGCTGTGGTGTTGGAGGCCCGTGTTCTTGCAGGACCGTAGTGCCAGAATAATAATAAAATAAAAAAAAAAAAAATATGCAGGGGTCTAATTTTATGTTATCGGAATCGCTTTTTTTTTTAAACAAAATTTCATATTGTATTTTAGTGGTGACGAGGGGGGAGGAGTAACAATGTTAAAAATGGAAAATGAAAAATAATTCCTAATCAAACCCTGGTTATATTTTAATCAAATTATGTTAACAAACAGGTATGATCCCATAATTAAAGGTAAAAACTTACAAAAAGAAAATCTAAAAAGTATGGTTTTTCAAAATCAGATCACATTCAAAATAAAGTTTTTTTCGTATAGACTGTCCTTGATAACATAATATTAGACCCTGATGTGAAAAAAAGCGAAAAAGGTATTTATTAACGACATTAGTGCAGCCCCCCTCCCGCCACTTGAATACAATGAAATTAAAATTAGTTTTGAAGAGCACTGTCCTCCACAACATAATATTTGACCCCTGTGTGAAGGAACACCGAAAATCTATCTTTTTTATATATTATATATTAAAATGCAAAATGAATATTTTTATCAAAAGCAATTTCCCCGATAACATAATATAGACACTTCAAAACAGGGACAGCGGAAGCAAGCATTCGTTTATCATTACCCACGTTGCCAAACAACTGACAAATAAGTTGGACAGATTTTCTGGTTCCATCGTGGGCACGAGCGGAGCACCAGTGAATGTGAAGGGAGTTATTAATTGCATCTTTCACACAAATTTACTCTCTGTACGTGCTCTCGTTTTGGATACGATCGCCTCTAATCTTCCTAGTCGGCGAATTCCGCGATTGTCAATTGCTGGATTGGCGGGTCTGACAATGGCGGATCCGTGTCTCGGGGAGCCGGGCCCTGTTGACTTTCTCACCGGCATTGTTATTTGCCCAAAAATCATTACTGGTGCCCCTACACGTTTGGGCATCGGGGTGCTGCACAACCAGCCCACCGTGTTTGGCGAGGTGATCATGGGGACTCTTCGGAATCAAAATAAGTCTGTTTCCCTCCCCATCTGCTCCGGAGGAGGAGAGGCTGGCGGAGGTTTTCAGAGCATTCTGCGACCTAGAAGAAGAACCCTCACCCGCTGACAGAGCTAATCCAAAAGATCAGTTCTGCGAAAGGTTTCTTCACGCAAACTTTGTTTCGCGCTGCTGATGGGAGATACATGGTAAGGCTTCCTCTCAAACCCAGGCATCAGGTTCCACTCAATAACCGAGATGTTGCTCTTCGCCGCTTTGGCGGTACCAAACCGGTTAGGTTTTGAGAAAAGGTTGTCACGCGGCACAGAACTTTGCGAAAAATATTTGTCGTTCATGCGAGGATATGTATCCCTTGGCCACATGTACTTGGCGTCTAAGAAAGCGGAGTACATCATAACGCATCACGGTGTGATGCAACGTTCAAAACTGCGCGTCGTCTTCGATGCAACGTTCAAAACTGCGCGTCGTCTTCGATGCATCATGCAGCTCCAATGAGTTCAGCTTGAACGACACCCTATGTACGGGCCCAAAGTTGTATACTGACCTGCACTCTATTAGTCAACTTTCCACGTACATCCTAAAGATGTACAGACAGGTACTCATTCATCAAGACGGCAGACACCTGCAGCACTCTGGCGCGAAGATCCTTCATTGCGGCTAGACGAGTATCAATTAAATAATGTCACTTATGGTGTCAGACGCAGCGCGTACCATGCAATACGCGTCCTAAAACAGCTTGTGTATGATCATGGCCGAGAATACCCAGCCGCTTCCGCGTGCTTCCTTCGTTCCACGTATGTGTATGACATAGTTACAGGGGCAGACTATCTGGAAGCAGCCTCAACGCTGCGACAGGAGTTTATCGAGTTGCTGATGAAGAGAGGCTTTGAGTTGGCAAAATGGACATCCAACTTCCCGCAGGTAATACACAAGAACTGAATCTGGCTCAAAAGCTTGACGATCCTGTCAAAATCCTCGGACAGGTCTGGTGTCCTTAAGAGGATAGGATCCGTTTTCAGGTTCGTCAGCCAAAAGCAACACTGACCAAGCGCGGTGTCCTATCAGTTATTGTTTGACTTTTTGATCCCATGGAATTCTTGGCTCCTATCATCTTTTACACAAAGGCATTTCTCCAAGAGCTTTGGAAACAAGGATTGGAATGGGATGAGCCACTCCTCAAGATATTGGCTGATCGGTGGAAAACACTCCTCGAAGAATGGCCTCGCATTGAAAACGTGCGAATTCCCCGATATGTACATGCACTAAGGGCCAACCTCCGTCTCCTTGGTTTTAGTGACGCCTCGGCTTTGGGATATTCCGCCGCTGTCTACCTTCGTGTGGAGTGGAAAGATGGCGAAGCCATCTGTTGATGGCCAAGACTAAAGTTGCTCCTTCAAAGTTCCTGACCACTGCTCAGCTGGAGCTGTGTGGAGCTTTCCTGTTGAAAAGGGTCATGAACACAATTGAAATCACTTCGCAGCAAACAAGATTCTACTTCACTGATAGCTCTGGTCCTAGCTTGGCTGCGCATGCCCTTTCATCAGTTGAAGGTTTCCGAGGCCAACAGTCTCCGCGATTTTGAGTGGATCGCGCTTAGAACAGTGGTGCCATGTGAAGTCCGACAACAATCCAGCTGATATTTCCTCAAAAGGCTGTCTGCCCTCTCAGATTGTCACTAATCAGTTATGGTGGGCTGGTCCAGTCTGGATGTCAGTGTGTGGTCTATAATTCTTTTGAGAATATTATACACCACGAACCATTGGTGGTTCCGCTGGTATTAATGATAATGAAGTGTGGACTGTATAACTGGGGAATGATAGAAATAATTAAGCTATTGATTGAACAAAACATGGTGTTATATTCATGATAATATAGAAACTATTCTTGGGAAGAAATGGCCGAAAAGTTACATTGGTTGTTAGTTTAAAATGTTGTCTCTAATAATTTGATGCTTACTTCTTCATGGGTGTATGATGAATGGGCAGTGAATGATGAATTTAAGAAGACTCCTACCTTGATATTTGATGTAATTGAATAAAATTGGCTCTTCTAGTGCCTGTAACTAAATTGAAAAATTACTCAATTGGCTAATTAAACTCAATTGGGTAATTAAACTTATGAATATGGAATATACAAGATACCCCAAACAATGTTTTTTAAAATTATTTAATATGGATAATAATAACAAATTATCAATAAAATATAACTGGGTGACACAAATTAGTAATTTCTTCGAAAGTTTTGGCCAGTTCGATCCACTTTTATTTAGTGATGCTGTTTTCATTAAACGCAAATTCAATGAAATACTAGTAAATTATAAATCTTTTACCCGAAATAACGACTTATTATTACTGAATTCATCAAGATATAATATGTTTTACAAACAATTGTTCATTAAATCAGAACACCCTCAAAATTATTTGACTTTTAATACCTCCATTGCTTTTATTAGGAACATGGCTCAATTGAGGTTGAATAATAATATACAATATCAATTACACTAGGTAATATGTATTTACCAGTCAGAACACACTACCTATCAACACTAATTGGCATGGATATTGTATCATTCTACCAAACCTTAAGTTCTCCGTCTTTGGCTCAATAAAAGTCTTTCTACTATTATATGCAGTCAGCTTTAAAAATGAGATCATTTATTATTTCAGATTAGTGTTTAATTTTTTATATTATTATTATTTTTTTTTTTTATTATTTAGCTTAAGGTGACATATTATTTACATTTTTAATATAAGCAAGGAAACTTTAATTATTTTGAATAAATAAGTAAACTTCAATTTGTTATTCGATTAGAATTCAAGTATTATTTTGTTATATATGTGCTGTATGGCTAACTCTATTTGTACGGGGAATATCCCAAAAACAAATAAAGAAACTATTATTATTATTATAACTAAATTGAAAATGTTGCTGGCTAGCACTCAACTTCTCCATCTTCATTCTCGGTCCCTAGGACCCACTCACTTCGAAATTTACTCACTTATGATTTGACGGTGAAATATGCTGAAATTAGGTTCTGCCACCATGTAGTCTTGCTGCCCGTCTCGTCACGCACGGTTCGTCCGTGAGACGTCAGTCAGCGCTGCCAACCCATGAACTTTGCTAAATCTTAATTATATTATGATATAAAAAATATATTATGATATTATAGAAACTAAAAGATAAAAGCTTACATTTTTCGAGCTACTGGCTCGAACAGTCAGAACGCTCTTATACGATATAGCATGTTTCTGCGTTAAACTATGCGCTTTCTTTTAAGCAGTCGGTAGCAGTTCTGCCCATGGGCGTACCCGGCGGGGGGCAGCTTCCCCCCCCTGGAAGGCTGGAGGCAATAATTTTTTAAGCTTATTAGGCGGGAAGCAGTTATAGAATAATTTTTTTCAAGCAAATAATTGTAATAACTTAGTTGATAAAGCACTGCTATAACTATACATAATTTTGGTTTCATTCACCTTTTCCGCGGTTAGATGTTACAACCTGAACGACCATAGCTTGCCCCCCCCCCCCCTAGTTTTGATCCTGGGTACGCCCTTGCGCACCTATAATAAGCATTCCTGTAAAGACCGCTCATGATGTCCTATAAATTAAGATTCCACATTCCTTGATAGAATACAGCTTTCTTTCTTTTTTATTATTATTATTACAATCATCGCGAATTATAAGGACCTGTATATTTATACGTGAGGTGGTTGAGGCAGCGTTTCGGGTGGCGGGATGGCCGAGTGGGCAAACGCGTTAGAAAATACGCGTTGCCCATGGCAACTCTGTTTAGAAATACGAAGATAGCAAGTTCAAAACCCGGAGCCAGTGGAAAATTGAATTATACTCGGCATCAATCCCCCACCCACTCCCCTGGCCCGGGAAACCCCGTATAGCCTACAAGGCGAGAAAGGGGAGGAACCAAAAAAAAAAAAAAAAAAATTCCGAGGTGAGATGAATACAACCTGAACGACCATAGCTTGCCCCCCCTAGTTTTGATCCTGGTTACGACCTTGGTTCTGCCCGATGAGCTGGATGCTCAAATTTTCATCGCTATTTCGTTTAATTAGCATTGTCTCGCTCAAATTAAGGTGGGCAGGTCTCCTGCGTTGCCCTCATAACTCTCCCACTGGACCTATAACTGGGACAGAGCGTAAAAAGGCATTGCTCGTTGTCGCGAGGCAGGTTAACGCGCGACCTTTCCTCATGCCCTGTAATCTACATCGCCTCCGATATCTTACACAGACTTGCATCCCTTCGTCGATGAAGATGGAGTCATCAGGGTTGGCGGGAGACTCAGGCAATCGTCACTGCCTATTGAACAGCGGCACCTAGTGCTGCCTCCCCGCGGTCATAATTTTTCTTAACTAATGATACGAGACACGCTGGACAAACGCTCACTGTGTCACTGATGAGACGTAACTTTAGGATTCTGGGACTTTATTGCGCAGACAAGGGCATCATCAAAAACTGCGAGAATAGCAGGCGTTTTTGTGCGCGCCCTATCACGCCCCTCATGGGGGATTTGCCTAAGCAAAGGGTACAGGGATTCCAAGCAATCGTTGGGATAGACTTTGCCGGGCCCTTTCTCATTAAGGATTCACTTTGCCGCAAGGCAAACATCAGCAAGGGCTACATAAGTATATAAAGGCGGTCTGCCACTTTGTATCCACTCACCATGTGTGGCACCAATTTCATTGGGGCCTCACGTTTTCTAAATGGCGTGCATCACCTCTTGAAGGATCAAGAGAAGGCTATAGTAGACCACTAAGCCCTGAAGAGTGTGGAGAGGAAGTTCATACCGAGCACCGCACTTCTGCGGCATATGGGAAGCGGCAGTAAAGTCCATGAAACGCCTCCTCCACAGAACTGTTAGAACTCAGGCTTGGACCTTGGAAGAACTTGTCACAATTCTGGCGCGCATCGAAGGTCTGCTCAATTGTGGACCCCTCTGTCCTCTACGCGACGATCCGGACGACTTTGACACCCTCACACCTGGTCACTTTATGGTTGGAGCCCCACTTCATGCTATTCCGTATGCTCCTGTTGAAACAAAGTGTGCTCGCTCGAGATGGGAAGGACTACAGCAACAGGTGCATGCCATATGGGAAAGGTGGAAAAAGGAATACCTTCACCATCTGCAAGTGGAAGGCTGGAAGCCCCAATCTCGCTGTAGGAGATTTAGTAATTATGCTTGAGCGGCCCCCTTAGGTACCCTTAGGTTCTTGGCGGGTCGCGCGTGTCTGTGACATCCATCCCGGTACTGACGGGATAGTTAGGGTCGTTTCGGTCCGTACTCTGGCTCCTTTGTTTGCTTCATATATGGTCAGCAAACCAGGGAAGAAGGACCCTTGCCAGTGCATGATTGATTCACACCATTTATTTTCGAAAGGTACTATTTGCTTTCTGTATTTTGTCAAGATCTCCTTGATCTCTTATTTCATTTTATTTTTACACTGTTAGAAGTTGAGCTTATTTCTTTTGCATTTATTATGACCTTTTTTTTCATGTATATCAATTTTATTTTATAATAATCAATATATATTATAAAGCAAAGTGTACAATGTGCGTGCCGAAAAGGCTCAAAAACGACTCAACGCACGTTTAAGAGAGTTATGTCAGCGTGTTGCTATAAAACCCATAACGGAGAAGAAGGTTTCTGTTTTTCTCTTAAGGGTGTAAAATTGAAGAGAAAAGGACTGGAATTTTAAGACTCTCGCACCATTTAATTAGCCTCTCTGAGATTGAGATACGAGGTTATGAATGAAAAATGTAGTTCGAGCTCCAGGCTACCAGGAAGCGCTAGGTTGCGTTTTACTCAATGTTTATTGTTCATTCATTCCGTTCAGTTTGTAAAGGTTAAATATTTTTTCAGCTGTTCTTTTTAAATTACTTTTAAAATTGTTTCACCATTTCTTTCTAAATAAAATAATGATTTTACGTATCTGCAATCAATTAGAAAACCGACTGGATACCTTACAAAATTAATTTTCTCATAAGAAGGTTAATTGATTTACACATTATATTTAATCAATATATAACATCTACTTAAGTAAATTTAATGCAATACGACTGAACATTTTTTAGTAGTACAGTGAGCGAAATAAACAGACATAAAGCAAAAAAGAAGAGCTGAATTGACTGATTATAAATCGAAAATAAAAAGTTTGAAGTGTTCTTATTGTATGCAATTATGAAAAATGGTTTTATTACTATGTATGATGAGCATTTCAGTTGATAAAATGACTAACTCCAATTACAGCATTTTTTCAATAAGATTTTATCACCCCTCATAGTTCAGGATAAAAAGAAATATAGGAAATATAGAAATATAGGATTCAGAAACACAGAAACCATCAAAAACGATGCATGACTCGACAAAGTTGCAGCAAAATTAATTGTTTATTCGCCATTTTCAACCCCCTTTAAAGTATATAGGGTTCCTTATTTCGGCGGACTCTGCAGATCTTGAATTTTAATATTGATAATATGTTAAAAGTTTCAAGAAACTGCTAATTTTGTTCTATATTTCCTTTAATTGTAAAGTCTTTCTGTTATTGAAACTACCACACAACTACCGGAGCGAAGCCGGGCACCCTAGCTAGTAAAGTATAATGCTAATGCATAACAGCACATATTCTAGCCGTATGGTGCTGGGCTATATTTTTTCTTATACATGTATCTTATTTCTGTAAGCATTTAAGAGGAAGTAAATTATTTCGTAACTTTTATTTGATCAGCAAGTGCATGAGTGCTTTTTACTTTAAGCATTTATCATCATAAATTTTGTACCCAAAATATAGGTGAGCGGCATGTTCAGGCCGGGCAACCTATATCTTTTACAAGTGAAGGCGCTACCTGGTGGACGGAAGGCGCAATGGTGTGGCAACTTCGCCCTGTGCCCTTAGGAATGGCAGATTTGTAACGGTCAGTCGTTAAGTGCGTAAAGGTATAAACCATAACAGTACACATACAACTTTGTTTTGTTTTTTTGGCTTAACACCCTATTTTACGGGAACACGAAGATTTTCCTAAGTTCAAAATGATGGAAATTCCCGTCCCAAACACCAGGTTTGGATTTGATTGAGATTGAAATAAAAACAATGAGGTGGCAAAAAATGTTCAACAGCTAAAAGAAAATTTTTAAATTCTATTTATTTATTTTAATTACAAAATACAAATATTACATATTATTACAAAGTACAAAAAGTAAACAAATTCTAGACTAATTTTTATAAAATAAAACTAAGGACAACATGTATATCCAACAATAATAATATTCATCTTTCCTAAACGTCTTTTTTATTTTTATTTATTAAGTGGTTATTAAGTTAAATTCAAAGATTTTAATAGCAAAGCACAGCCATCAGGACGGATATAATGAAGTTAGTTATAGTTGGCTGCACTTTAAAAATGCAAAATTTTAATTAAAGAATTAAATAACAAATATTTCCTTATAAAATAGATAAGCCTATCATTTTGCTAACTTATACAATATTTATTAAAAATGAGTATGTCGTGCAAGGGTTGGTAGAATTATGTCTTTAAGTTTGATAACCAACACATAAAACTGTCTTTAAATGTGATAAAAACCACACAAACAATTAATATGATGAAATAGGTCATCATCTACTCAATTATCATAAAAATGATAATTGATTTTACAAAATAAATAAGCTCATATTAATTTTTGCTTGTTTGGTGTTGTTGAAGGACATGAAACATCTATGGTCATCAACGCCCACTACAAAATAAACAACTATATTATGGCGATTTTTCAAGACTTTATTGTTCTAATAATCATACCCTACAATGAATTAACAGGTTAAGATAATATTAGTAGGTGTACTTATAATGTTATTATATTAGGAGGTTATGTACCTTTGAGCTAAATAGGAATTTTTTTTAAGACTTAAGTTAACAATAATATAAATGTATAAAAGAAATAGGTTGGAATATTTATAATTCAAGATAAGAGGTGTATGAATAAACTTGCAATGTTGCTGATGGATAATGCTACATAATCCACATAGATGAATAGAGACTAACCAACGATAATACTCTAATCTACAACAGAAAGTTCAAGACTGTAAAGGAATAGGCATGGTTAAGGATTTGTGGTTTTTTTCCTGACCTTATGGTATTACCGGGTTTCATTTCATTTGATGCCTTGATAATTAAAATGGATAAATAGTTTATTACTGTGATGTATTATATTATTTGCATGCATAATTAGTAATATTATTCAGATTGTATTAAATTTGTAGTGTATTAAAAAAATTTACATATTTAACTCATAAAATTTTATCCCAACCTATTAATTCATTATAGCGCATGATTATGAGAACAATATAGTCTTGAAACGTCACCATAATATAGTTTCATATTGACTGAATCTGAAAAAACCTTATATAATCTATAAATATATATATATGGAAATAAAATTTCCAAATATATATACATATATAGACACACATACACACACAAATTTCACCTTGCATATTTTTAAGAAAAAGTTGAAACTGGAATATTAAACATAATAACTTCAACTGAGACTTTACAGCTTATAATAGTATTAGTTCCAAAATACAAGTGTTTAAGCTACCATCGTACGTACAAGTCCTTTTGTTCTTAGAAGGGACCAATATCAACTTGTAACCAACTTAAAACTTTTACTTGTATGGCTATTATCAAAACAATAGTACCAAGTAAAACTTACAAGACTAATAGTATTTATCCAAATTTATATCCAAAATTTATCCAATATTTTGAAATATTGGTGGAACGATTATTTATTATAAAACTATAAACTGGGTTTTTACTATCAATTATTTGTTTAGATTATATTATTTAATACATTTAAAAAAAAATTATGTGTCCAATAAATTACAAAAACCCAAATTTGTAAATTGTCTTTTATATCAGATATCAATATCAATAATATGTATATTAATAAATATGTATATTTAACTGAGGAGAACAATTTATTTATATTTGTAAATAATTTTTGTTTGCTCATGTAACATCAAGCCATAGTTTAGGAAAACTTAAAGGTTTGATGAGCATGGTCGACAATATGTCATAACAGTATTCTGGATTAACCATTTTTCAACTTTAAGTCAGCTACATAAAATGAGAGTAAAGTTGGAAAGAAATTCAATAAAAGTATTTTGAGAAACTTCTGGAAAATTTAAAATCAAAATCTTTCCTTAATCAACAGAAAACTTTTGTGGTATAAGATTAGGTTTTAATTAACTATTTCATTGAATAAAAGGCTTTTAAATAGGAGTATATATTACATACTAAAACTGAATAAATATTGGAAGATTTATAATATCCTTTTACATTAACTTTAGATTTGAAATCTACCAGTTATAACCAGCCTGCTTTATGTAGTTAAAATTTATTTTCATTCATTTAATCTGCAAGAGTTCAATAAAGGCAATTTTATTAAGTATTATGATCAAAAGTATAGATGTGAACACAAATTGACCTAATGTAAAATGTAGGTACGTAAGAATACTAATTTAATTAATAAAATTAATCAAATGAATAGACTACTGCATCTTTAATTTAAAGAGATGTAGTCAAAGCTTTTTTTTTTTATCATACTGCAGTTATTTTTTAAAACTAGCTATTTTTTGTTAATCTATACTAGCTTTCAGTAGTGAATAAACTAAGAAAGATCATACAAAATATAAGAGACACAGATGCTATAATTTGGCTTGATCCAGCATAACAATCCACAAGCCTTTTTGCTCTCATAAAATCTTTTCCAAGGTAATCTGAATACCATCTTTTTTCTTCAGGAATGACTTGAAGTTGAGTAGTTGCATCTTGGAAAATGAGATCAGCATATGGGGGAGAAGAAGAGAACATAGCGAAACTAGAAAGAAAAATATTTAAATTAAAATACAGAGAAAAAACAAAATAAATATAAAGGGTATAAAAAACTCAAATTTTAATACAGTAGGGCCATTCCATGTCAAATCATCCAGCCAAAGTTCAAAATTTTACCTCCCCTCCTCAGATTTTGATAAAAATTTATAGGTATTAAGTATATACAGAAATAAGAAAAAATGCCAAATTTTACCCAATTCCAACAGTAGTTTCAGATTTATGGTCATTTGAACTTTTGAGATATTTGAAGTTCCGATGACGACGAGCTCAAAACCAACTCGTAGGAGTTAAGACTTACCTCTGTAGAATGGGCAGTAATTGAACTGGAGCTTTCAAAATTTATTCATTAATTCTGCATTTCATACAGAATCGGATGATACCATAAATATTAGAGAGATCATTTTCCATCATGTAAAAAAAAATTCTTAAACATAAAAATTTAGATTTTTCCCAAGTTGTAAAACAGTCATCAAAAAATGCATTCATTTATTCATGAATTCATTTAAAATGAAATTAGATGCCCTTTTCAATAATATATCTTTGTATGAGGATATTTTAGAGATATTTCAACTGTATTAATTTTTATGTGCCACTTTTAAATTAAATTTTACTATATTTGATTCAAATCGACATAAAATCCTTATCCTTAAGTCAAAGAGCCACTCATATTATTTCATCATTAGATAGAGAATTTTATCCTCTTTCTATTGACATATAGTTTGTTAGGCTGGTTGGAGAGAGATTTTTGCCCATGGCATTTTTTGATGACTGTTTTACAACTTGGGAAAAATCTAAATTTTTATGTTTAAGAATTTTTTTTTCCATGATGGAAAATGATCTCTCTAATATTTATGGTATCATCCGGTTCTGTATGAAATGCAGAATTAATGAATACATTTTGAAAGCTCCAGTTCAATTACTGCATGTTCTACAGAGGTAAGTCTTAACTCCTACGAGTTGGTTTTGAGCTCGTCGTCATCGGAACTTCAAATATCTCAAAAGTTCAAATGACCATAAATCTGAAACTACTTGTTGGAATTGGGTAAAATTTGGCATTTTTTCTTATTTCTGTATATACTTAATACCTATAAATTTTTATCAAAATCTGAGGGGGGGAGGTAAAATTTTGAACTTTGGCTGGATGATTTGACGTGGAATGGCCCAGTATTATATTCAATATTGATGTTAAAAACAAGGTAAGTTTGAAATGTTTAGTTTCTGAGCCATCATATGGAAAAATTTTCATTGTGGGATCATGCAGCATTTCTCTGATAATTTACCATTAAGGAGAGAACTGTTAAAATAATTAATTAATCTAATCTTAATTTGTGACTGACCACCATTTTTAAATTATTTTTAAATAATTTATTTTTTGAAGAGAAAAGATTTGGCTCCGCCAGGAGTCGAACCCGGGTCTCCTGCGTTACATGCGAGGATGCTAACCACTACACCACAGAGCAAATCCTTCCTCTTCACTGATACCTACTCCCCCTATCTCACAAGTTTTGCGAGTAGTAGCGGGAGGTGGACAAATTTTGTCCACCTCCCGCTACTACTTGAGTACTACTACTACTTGAGCCGAGCTCTGTGGTGTAGTGGTTAGCATCCTCGCATATAACGCAGGAGACCCGGGTTCGACTCCCGGCGGAGCCAAATCTTTTCTCTTCAAAAAATAAATTAGTTAAAATAATTAATAATACAGTAGGACCCCCATATAAAATGTATAATATAAAAGCATAAATATGTATAATATTTATTTAAATAAAATGAATACTTAAATGTTTTAACGATTACACAATGGTTAATTATCTATTGTTCTTAGAAATTATGAAATAAAATAATAAATGGAAAAACATGGCAAGCTGGTATCGTATGATGAGATGTTTCCGATAACTATTACTCCAATTCATATTCTAAGAACGATATTGTTTTCAAGTCTTTCTAAGAAACTACTAGCTTTGGCCTGTTTGACTACAAAACTAAATATTCTCAGTTGTGATTTGGTCTCCATTTAGACACAAACTAATAAAATTTCACAAAAAAGACAACCTGTTGCTTTAATGCTTGAACAGAAATTGACCATTGTAAACCGAGTAGAAAAAGGTGAAAGTGTTAAAACAATATCCGCTGAATTAGGAATCGGCGAGCAAACTGTTCGTGACATTTTGAAGAAGAAAAAAGACATTTCCGACTTTGTATCGTCGTCGGCCCAAATATCGTGTCCTCCGAAAACAATGAAGAAGTCTACATAAAGACATAGATGAAGCTGTCTATCAGTGGTCATGCAAAAACATGCTGAAGGAGTTCATTTCTTACTTTTGTTGATTTGTTGTTTGCTAAAACGTTTGTTTGTTGATAAAAGTGATTTTCTGCAGTTTTTTTTGTTTAATTAACCTTTTTTTTTATCACATTAAGTCAATAAAATGCTGCAATTCGATTATCCGGGGTTCTCGATTATCCATGGACCCCCCTACCCATCATTACCCCGGACAAAGGGGGTTCTACTCTATTTGACTAGTACTCACTTAAAATCATCTTGATCTTTTCTTCCATAAAATTGTTGGGCATATACAAAAAGATTTATGTATGCATTTATTTCAGTTCTGTTATAAGCATATCCACCTCTAGCTACAATGGCATTTGCCTTCACACGACCTAAATTACACTGTTCGTAATTATCCATTGTTGAACGTGTACCTGTAAAATTATATTTTTTTAATGAAGTTAATTATCAAAAATTCAAATATGAAATTTGTAATAGCTAACATTATATACCATAAACTAATAATACATACATAATAAATTAAAAATAAAATAAGAGTAACATAGATATGATAAGATTATGCATATGAACTGGGTTTCCTGCAAAAACTCTATCATACAAAACCGTCAATATTTATTAAAAAAACAATAACTGTTTAAAAATTCAACAAGGTGGATTAGATTTAGTGGACTAGAGGCTAAGAAATGTGTGATTCTGTACATGTACAAAAAAAAAAACATGCACACCGTGTCCAGGTTACAATAAAATATCCTCATCTTGTCTCACCCATAAGTCCTTTGTTCCAATATAAATCATAATGGTTTTTAATTCTGGAGCACAATTAAAATGAAGATTTTAAAATTTCCATCCAAAATTTCATAGTCAGTAAGTTAGTAGTTAGTAACTGGTTCTGGGAGTGTCAGTAATTGGGATGTACGCACACCAGATACTGAAAGTGAGCATAGCCAGTTACTGACAGTCTTCTCCCACGTATTTTTACTCCTTCTATATAACAAACAATCTCCAATTTATACACAACAAGAAAATAATCCTCATTGCTTTGCCCCCAAAGAGCACCCACTTTACGAACCACTGGACGTCTCTGTTTTTCGATCCATAAAAGAAATTTGGAAGACGAAGGTGCACGATTGGCGATTAAAACATATTAACACACCAAATGTGATGCTGAAGAAGAACGATGTTTGCCTCTTATTGGATGAGTTCATTCCTTTTAATCTGTCCATCCATAGTGAAGAATGGCTTCAGGAAATGCGGACTTGTCCCCTGGGACATGAGAGCCACCGCGTTGTTTTCTGGTGATGTTTCGAACCCCACAGGCTCACAACCTCCTTCAAAGGGTGCAGTTCTTCAATCTTTGTTGATCCTGGAAAGGTTCATGGGCGAAGAGACTGTGAAAAGGTTCAAAGAGTCACCACGAGGAACTGGATGTATTGAAGATTCATCTCTTTTCATGGTTTAGAAAAGGATGCGAAGATGTTGCTTCATGGAGCTTGATACAGACAAGATTCAGAATACATCTGAAGGCGAAAACAGAAGTGTGGAGCTTACAGATGAAGGGTCCAGCAACCTAACGCTTTCAAACCAGCCTCCATCGGTAGGTTAAGATGCCTCTGAATTCGTCTCACCCGAGACTCCCAAAGAATTTGGTAACTGTCTATCCCGAAGCAACCACAAGATAGCAAAATTTGTAGAACCTTCCAGTTTAACAAATCCAGTTAAACTAACCAGTTTAATTATTCGTAATGAGTTCAATACATCTTTTGAATCTAATAAATTAATCAAACCTGTCAACCACGCTGTCAAAGCTGCTGTCCACATTCAGCCTATCACGCCTATAAAACCTATTAGATTAGCAGTACCAAGTCCATTCAAACGTGCCCTCAGTTGGCCAGAGCCACGAAAAAACATCGTGAAACCTCGCAAAAGGGAGGTAATGCCTCTTCTGTTGAAATAAAAATTATTAGAAAAAGAAAATTGATAAGAAAGCAGAAGATGAACAGAAAAAGAAAGAACGGGTGTCAGAAAGAACTAGAAAAAAAACAGAAAAGGAGAAGATTAGATTAGAGAAGGCAGCTGAGAGAGAAAAGAAGAAAGCGGTGTCACAAAAAAAGAAGAAAATTTCTGTAACAAAAAAATTTAAAAAAATAACAGTCCAGACTTCTAGCGAAGAAGAAGACAAGCATGTGCAGGGTGACCCGCAAGATGAGTCAAATGGGACCACCGAGAAAGAGAATGACCAAGAACATGAGCCTTTTAATGATGAGCAAGTGCAATTGGATGACTCATTAATTTCATTGTTTAATTTGTTTCACTAATCAGTGATTATAACAGATTCCCTAAGCATCCTAGAGGCTATCAACAATCAAAGTGTAGGTCTCTTATTAGAGAAATAATTAACAAATGGTGGGAACTGGAATTGTTAGCATTAAAAGCAATATGAATCTGGGTCCAAACCCACAGAGGAATCAAGAGAAACGAAAAAGCCAATAAGGCAGCAAGTTTAGCGAGACTGAAAGAAAAAGAAAATGTGGCGATACTAATAGAAGCCACAATACAGGGATGGCAGCACCAATAGCGGAAAAATCTGTACGAAAGATGGGAATTAAGGTGGAAAACCGAACGATCCAAAGTAACGGAAATAAAATGGAGTGTAAAAAATGAACCACAAGCTCAAGAATCTTGAAAAGTGAAGTTACACTATGTCATGTTAGAATTGGGACTGTGAATTCACACACAGATATCTTCTCCGAGGTCTGGAAGCACCCACATGCAAAAAAATGTTATAATGTACCCCAAACAAAGACATTACAAATAAAATAACAATATTAAAAATATTTAAGCAAAAATATCTACTTTTCGAACTTCAGAAAGGCCCTCATCTAAATTTTAACATATGAATATATATATTTTTAAAAAATAATTTTACAAGTACATTTATCATCCTGAAATTGTTTAGTTTTAGAAATTCAAAACATTCATATGATGCATATTTGGAATAGTGAGAAATTTCAAAATTATATTTCGATCTTGAATTCTACAATAACAGTATATATATATATTTTTTTAAATATTGTATTTTTCCCCTCTACTTATCTAGAACCCCCTATATATACAGAAGAACTACCTAGTTTCATGAACTTGCTTAAGGTAGAATTCCACAAAAAATAATATTAAATCATAATAATAGGAATAAAAATAATCAAATAGAGAAAACTGTGTCGCATCAGCACAGTTTTCTGTGCCACATCCACGAGTGCTACATCGGCCTGTTCTGCTTTGTTCTGCAGATCTGTGTGGTTCCTATCTAATACATGTGGCGGCATCAGCCACAAGTAATTATTTTGTTTGTTAAAATTAAACATTATTTAAAAATTAAAACAAAATCAAAAGTTATTAAGTGTTAAACAAAACTAATAAATTTAATAAAAATGTTGCAATATTGCCTACAAACATGTGTATAATATATATAATTGTTGTAATAAAAAAAACATATGTTTTAAAAAAATAGAATAATGTCTAGTCATGTTTTGTGAATTGTTTTTCAATAAAAGTTCTTATTTTGTTGTAGTGAGTTTTAATTAATGTTAATGTTTAAAAACCACTACAATTGGTTACCCCTGACTTGTTTGTGAGTTATTTCTTAAATTAATCATGACAGAAGAAAATAATGGTGAAATTTTGATGAAGAACATTGATAAGGTTAGTTTGATCTTGGAGGGATCACAAAAGACGGTACAAAATTTAATTACCTAGTTGCACAATTAGACCTTAAGATAGTAGAAAATATACATGATATTGTCTCATCTACTGAGGACAACAAATATACCATTGCCAAAGGTAGACTTTAAGTATATTTCGAGAAAGTGAGGACAGAAAAATTAAAAAAGTCGTTAGGGAATTAGAGATAGGAGATCAAAAACCCAATCAGTTACTTCGAAAAATGAAAGGATTAGCAGGTGACGATTTCTCTGATAAACTTTTGAAAACATTGTGGCTTGATAAACTTCCAGCGGAAATAAGAAGTATTTTGGCTATTTTGGATAGAAATTTGGATAAATTGGCTGAAATTGGTGATAAAATATGGGATATCAAACCCGTGCATGATATAAATATTGTTCATTCTAAAGGGCCTATATTCGATTCGACACTGGAGGATCTGAATAAAAGACTATCTGCACTTGAGTCTAGGATATCCAGAAGTTCAAGTAGAGACAATGCGTCCGTTCGTTCTCGTAGTAAGAGTCGAAATAAACGTTTTAACCCAAAAGGAAAGTATTGTTATGGCCATTATCGTTTTGGAAATAACTGTATACCGGCAAAGTGAACACCTGAATGTAAATGAGATGCAGAGAAGGGAAACTCCTCACGGCAGACACAGAACTGACCAGCTGTGCTGCTGTAAATATTCCAGGTCAACAACATTGTTTGTTCTTACGAGATAAGAATACAGGTATTCGCTTTTTGGTTGATAGTGGTGCAGATGTTTCCATTATACCAGTGAATAAATTTAAAGCAAATCAAGAAGCAGGAATTAAGTTATTTGCTGCTAACAATACAGAGATTCCTACATTTGGAACTCGAGTTCTTCAAATTGACCTGGGACTAAGACGACAAATGGAGTGGACATTCTTTTTAGTTAAAACCGATAAAGGTATTTTAGGAGCTGATTTTCTTCACAATTTTGGGTTATTAATTGATTTAAAAAACAAAAAGCTTATTGATAACAATACACAGCTGACTGTTTTGGGTGAGTTAGTTGCAATAGAGGAAATGGAATCATTGAGTTCTCTCAAAGCCACTTGTCAATTCTCACATCAGTTAACTAATTTTCCAGATTTAACCAAACCATTTTCATTGAAAGTAAATGCCAATCATGATGTGAAGCACCACATTGTCACTAGTGATGGACCGCCTGTTTTTAGCAAGCCGAGAAGATTAGATCAGAGTGACTGCGAGTTGCTAAACATGAATTTCAGTGCATGCTTAATAATGGAATTTTTTGAGCTTCCAGTTCACAATGGGCAAGCCCTTTACACATGGTGACAAAGAAAAATGGTCAATGGCGAGTATGTGGAGACTATAGAAGATTGAATGACAGAACTCTACCCGATGGGTACCCCATTCCGAGGATAGAGGATGTGAGTCAAATTCTTCTAAATAAAACCATTTTCTCAAAGTTAGACCTTTGCCAAGCTTATTACCCAATACCTATTAATGAAGAAGATAGACAAAAAACAGCTATTATTACACCTTTTGGATTGTATGGTATGAATTTAATGTAATGCCATTTGGACTGCGCAATGCGCCTAGTAAGTTCCAACGTTTTATTAATGAAGTTTTACAAGGACTGGATTTCTGTTTCTCATATTTGGATGATATAGTTATTGCCTCTGCAAATGCTGAAGAACATAATCATCACTTATCACAAGTATTTCAACGACTCAGCGATTACGGTCTCTGGATTAACATCAGTAAATCAAAGTTTGGTGTAGAAAATATAATTTTTCTAGGTTACCTTATTTCGTCAAACCTGTTCGTCCTGACCCTGAAACCTGATCCTGACAGAGTGAGTGCCATTGTCAATCATAAACTATCAATAACTATAAAACACCTAAGATCTTACCTAGGAATGCTGAACTTTTACAGAAGACATCTACATCATGCTGCAGGTAATTTAGCAAATCTCACTAATTTTCTTAAAGGTGCTAAGAAAAATGATAAAACTAAGATTGAATGGACACCAGAAACTATTGAAGATTTTGAACAGAGCAAACAAGCCTTAAGTAATGCAGCTGTCTTAACATACACAATCCTGATTGTGAACGAGCACTGTTTGTAGATGCATCTGATTTGGCAGCTGGAGCTGCTCTGCAACAATGGGAAAACAATTCATGGAAACCTATTGGATTTTTCTCCAAAAAGTTTTCTGAAACACAGCACGAGTGCTCTACCTATGTCGATCAAGTACTTTAAATATTTGTTGGAAGGAAGATCATTTGTAATATACACAGATCATAAGCTTTTGACTTAGGCATTCAAACAAAAGAACGCCTAAGTCACAAAGCATCCCCTCAACAACTTCGACGATTGCAATATATTTCCCAGTTCACAAAAACCTTGGTTCATGTTTCAGGAAAAAACAATATGATTGCAGACCATATGTCTCGGTTAGAGGAATGCTCTGCAATTGATTTCACCAAAATAGCAGAAGCTCAAAAACATGATGAAGAACTACAACAACTGCGTACTTCTGCTAATAGTGGATTGATTTTCAAATCCTACCCTCTTGAAAACGGAAGCCAATTATGGTGTGATGTTTCAACAAAGGAAATTAGACCATATATTCCAAAAACATTCCGTTATAACATATTCAAACATTATCATAATAAGTCACACCCTGGAATCAGAGCTACGGTTAAGTTAATATGTCCTAAGACAGTTTGGACTAATATGAAAAATAATTTGCGCTCATGGACAAATGCCTGTATCACATGCCAGAAAAGCAAAGTTCACACCACTTCAGAAATATCCGAATGCAGACGAAAGATTTGCCACTGTTCATATAGATCTGATTGGACCCATGCCACCGTCTAAGGAATACACCCATTGCTTAACATGTATCAACCGATTTACTGGATGGACTGAAGTTATTCCCTTGAAAGAGACATCAGTTGAAAACGTTGCACAGAATTTCAACCAACATTGGATCTGTAGGTTTGGAACACCTTATACCATAATTACTGATCAAGGCAAACAATTTAAATGTGAATTATTCAAATCCTTGACATCAATCTGTGAACAAAACTATATCACACGACTGCTTACCACCCCCAATCGAATGGAAAGATCGAGCGTTTTCACCGAGTGCTGAAATCAGCCATCAAAGCTCACGGAAAACACCAATGGACACAAGTAATTCCAACTATTCTTTTAGGCATAAGAACTTGTTTAAATGAAGAAGATGCCTCAGCGACCATAGCAGAGATGGTATACGGAGTACCTTTGAGACTTCCAGGTGACTTCTTTGAGACTCCCAGACCCTATTCGTATGTACCAACATTCATCAGCATGCTGCGCCAGCAAATGGATCGCCAGCGCCCAAGACCAGTGGAGCATAAAAACAGGACTACTACCTTTATCCATAAAGACTTGGCTAATGCCACACATGTCTTTGTTGGAGTGGATCCTGTAAAAGCAAGTTTGGAAAAGCCCTATGAAGGCCCATTTGCTGTCATTCGACAAGGGGAAAAATATTGCACCTTAAATATCAAGGGTAAAGAAGTGAATGTGTCGCTTGACCGGTTTAAGCCAGCACATCTGTTGTGCGAAGACAATGATTCAACTCAGGAGCAATCAATTGGACCACCTGCTGTTAAACCGGAGGATCCTGGGCAGCCTGAAGCAACTGTGAAGAAGACGCGTTCGGGAAGAGCATTGCGTTTTCCCTCGCGATTTCCAACGTAACATAGTTACTGGGGGGAGAGTGATGTGGCGGCATCAGCCACAAGTAATTATTTTGTTTGTTAAAATTAAATATTATTTAAAAATTAAAACAAAATCAAAAGTTATTTATTAAGTGTTAAACAAAACTAATAAATCTATATAAATAAAGATGAAATTCTTTTGTTTCTTTGTTTATTTGTTCTTTATAGAAATCCATACCGTTTGTCCTAAATTCTCCAAATTTCGCTCAGTGGTTCTTTGATACCATACCTGACCATACATGATACCTGTCCATATTAAAATTGCATAACTTCAGCCAATCTCTGGGTATATTCTTTATTGTTATAAAATTTATCATGATCTCGCTTAACATTAGTTTTTTTTACGAAATCGACCGTCGTAAAAACGGCCTAAAATGTCATTTTATAGATTTTGAAGAGGCCAACAAGGACCGGTAAGACCTTCTGGTTGGGAGGCGTCGAGTTCTGGGATTTTTAAACCATATGTTTTTTTTTTTTAACATTACAATACATTTATTTACATGTATGGTGAATTTATTTTTTAAAAATGCCTCCTAAGAAGCAGGCTTCAATAGGAGTAGTGAGCTCAAAAGCTAAAAAACAATGTCAAATACGAGCAGCTGAAACTCTTGACGAACATCAAAATAGAATTGAACAACAGAGCCATAGACAGGCAGAATCGCGGGAAACTGAGCATATTAAAATTGCATAACTTCAACTAATCTCTGGGTATATTCTTTAATGTTATAAAAATCGTTATGATCTCACTTTATATTGGTTTTTACAAAATAGACAGTTTGAGAAGTCAAAAAATGAAATTCCCCGGGTGAAACCGGGATATACAGCTAGTTTAATATAAATGTTGCAATATTGCCTACAAACATGTGTTTTAAGAAAATAGAATAATGTCTAGTCATGCTTTGTGAATTGTTTTTCAATAAAAGTTCTTATTTTGTTGTAGTGAGTTTTAATTAATGCTAATGTTTAAAAACCACTACATACACTGTCCACCAAAACTGCTCTGCGTCGCCTGCGTATCAATGTGCGCTCAGCCTTACTCTGTTTAAATACTTAACAGAAATATCATACTACAACAGAATATAACAAAAAAAAAAAAAAAGGAACAATTTTTTACAATCATTCCTATGATCAAGGAAAACTTAACCCTTTAACTGCTAATGGCTCGTACATGAGCCAACCCTGCGCTGACTCCAGTGTGCTGATGGCTCGTATATGAGCCACTCTGTTTTTCTGCTTCACAGATGTAGACTTATGTACGAGCCGGGTAACTAGCGCTTTCTTCTGAAGTTTTTTTGGATTCTATAATATTTCCCCATACCGATAGAAGGCATTTGATTGTTCTTTTCCGTACTATATTCCCTTGATAGACGGTTGCTTTTCAGCTTTCTATAAATAATATAACCTTTTGCCTGATATCAAACCTTTCTATACTTGCCTATTTACTCTTTGTATAATTTTAGTTTATTTGTAACTACTGTGGCATAAACTTGTGTTGTGAAATAGTTGTGATGGAGAAAAAAAATATATAGTGAGGAAGAGCTTTTGGAGCTCATAATAGTTGCTAGTGATAGAGAAGCTTTTTAATTTTTAAAATATTTTCAACTCCACCAGTGCCTGTCCAGAGTCCGGATCAAAAAGTGAGGATAAAGAACTTTGTGTAGGATTAATTAAGCTCACAAAAGATATAAGAATTGAGAGCTTAAATGCCGTAAAAATACTCCGCATAATGAGACCGCTCGGTGGCCTACTAACCCACAACGGCAGACCACCTCATGCCCCACTACCTCTGCTGTTAAAGGGTTAATAAATTATCTAATGGTACATCAGTAGTATCATGCTAAACATTTAAATAATCAAATACCATCGGGACATAAAAGTTGAAAGTCTTCTTTCAGAGTATTCCTTGCCCACCATTCTTTTCTTTTACCATCTGTATTTTCTGAGATTGTTGTATGTTTAACAAATGCAACATGTCCGCCGCCTTCAACCAGACATCTGAAAGCACCTAAAAGAACAAAAAGTTAGATCTTTTAGGATAACCAAGTATGCCAACAGTATAACTCAAAATAAAGCATTGAGTAATTGTTAATTTAAAAAATAAATTTCAATTTTTATATCCAATTACTTTTTTTAGAGATGAGAAGTTATATTTAACAAACCCCAAAGTATAATTTAAATTAGGGATTGAAACAGTTATAACTTATTACGAAAAAGTTCAACTTTAACTGTTATAAACAACTTTTATTAATAACCTCTGAGCGATAAAAGTTTTTTCAAAACAGTTCTATAAAAATTCTAGCTCATAAAAGTTTTAACTGTTTTAAAACTTTTATAAATAATAAAAAAGTAAAAGTTAAACCTTTACTTATTACCTCTAACACAAAACTTAAAAATTTATAAAAAAAATATCTATTTCAAAATTCACAAAGGCGGTACTCTCATACAAAAAAATATATCTTTTTCGGATTTCTTTGATTTAATAGTTTACCACTATGCCATTAGTTCAAAATATCAAAAAATTATACTTTTCGTAAATCTTTGATATTAAGGGATGTTATCATGTCATCAAGGGTGGTACTTTAAAAAAAATATGTCATATGAATTTCGGGGGGGGGGGTGGGGATTTCAAAATATCAAAACATTATATTTTTCCGAAATCTTTGATATTAAGCAATGTTATCATGTAATCCAGAATGGTGTATTTAAAAAAAATATCCATTATGAATTTTGGGGGGGGGGGGTTAATTCAAAAATATCAAAACATTATACTTTCCGGAAATCTTTGATACGAAGGAATGTAATAATGTCATTTAAGGTGGTGGTTTTTTAAACAAAAAATTCTAATATGAATTTTGAGGGGGGGGGGGGGAGGAATTCGAAAATATCAAAACATTTTCTTTTCGAAAATCTTTGATATTAAGGAATGTGATCATGTCATCCAGGGTGGTGGTTTTTTTTTTAAATCTACTATGAATTTCGGGGGGAGCGGGGGCTAATGCTTTTGTGTAATTCGAAAATATAAAAACATTAAACTTTTCGGTTATGTTTTATATAATGAAATTTAATCATGTTATCCAGGGTGATGGTTTCGAAAGATATATCTATAAATTTTGTGGTGGGGGATTAGCTATTTTAAATTATTTATTTATTAACAACTCCTAAGGGGGCACCACGAGGTGACAATAGGCGCTGCAGGGGATCGGGTAACCGGGGAACACGTCTAAGACAACACAATAATGTTGTTGGGGACGGAGATATTCAATTATTCGAATTTTGATAAGGAAAAAAAATATAATATTATTTTTTGAACCGCCGCAGTCTCAAACTAATATTATTTCTGATGTTAACCGATTAAAATTTGGTCAATTTAATTTTTGGCCAGTAAATGTCTAATTTTTGTTAAATGGATATTTTCGAATTTTTAGTATCTGGAAACATTAAGATGCATTATTATTTCAATATAATAGGTAAATAATAAATTACTAGTAATGCGATCTCCCCCCCCCCCCCACTATCGAAATAAAAAAATGATAATATTTTCGAATTATACCTATCGGGAAAAATAAGGATGCACCCTCACTATCTCCCCAAAGAAATCGGAATTTTAAATAATTGGTAATGCGAGCGACCCCCCCCCCCCCCCCTCCACCACTCCCACGTCCGAAATTTATATTTGATAATATTTTCGAATTTTACGCACCTGAAAACATAAAAATGCACCTTCATTTCAATGAAATCGGTATATTTCACATTATTGCTAATCAGAGCGCCTACCCCCCAACACCACCGAAATATAAACTTGATAATTTTTGAATTACACCTATTGGAAAACATAAGCATGTAACCCCCTCAAACCCCAATCGGAATGAAAGATCCTTAAAAATAAATAAAATGACTACACAAAACGTTTACTTAACAAAATTTACTCTAATAGGGAAGAAATATTCTCCTGTACTTTTCTCAAATGTTGTACTTGATGACCGGTGTACTCGCATAATAAAAAATCTGGTGCGTGCGCGCAACACACAACTTTCACTTACCAACTTACTTAGAATAGAAATTGACGTGTTTTGCTAAACATCATTTCCCAAAGTCACACATTTTTCTACATTCATATCTTATTTTTGTTAATCGTTAAAGCCGTTTTTGAGTAAATAAAAAAAAAACCGTGAAAATGATACAAAATTTATTAAGTAAAGTCCCCCCTTCCGTAGATAAATTTTGATGAAATTTTTACAATCATATCTCGGGCATATAAATACATCAAATACCAAGTTTGATCAAAATCATTAAAACCGTTTTTGAGTAAATCGAAAAAAACTTAAAAAGTTATTAAATAAAGTACCCCCTCCCTTTGAGCAATTTTGATGAAATTTTTGCTGTCACATCGTGGGCATATACCTACACTAAATACCCAATTTCAGGTTCCCACGGTTTATAGTTTTTGAGCTAGTCTGTTCACACACACGCACGCACGCACGCACGCACGCACGCACGCACGCACGCACGCACGCACGCACGCACGCACGCACGCACGCACGCACGCACGCACGCACGCACGCACGCACGCACGCACGCACACACACACACACACACACACACACACACACACACACACACACACACACACACACACACACCATTTCGCGGGACTTGGTTATTTTGACTCAGGGGACCCCGAAACGTGTATTTCCGTTGAAAACCGGAAGTCGAAAATTTTCACGATCGCAATACTTCCACTTACTATATATTTCATATATAGGTAAGTGAAAGTAAAAAAGATGATCATGGAGAGTTTTGAAGAGTACACATCCCGTATCCGTACTTTTTACTCATATTACTTTTTGCCTATCATTGACACTGTCAAAGAATTCCAAAAAGTATAAAATTTTAATTTTAAAAAACTCACCATCGAAATTGGAAATAGATATTTTTTACAAACAACACCTCGGGTAATATATATTTATTGTAATTTTTAAGTTTTTTGTTGAAAGATTTAAGTAAAGGTTTAAATTTTACTTTTTTATTACATTTATGAATGTTTTAAAACACTTAAAACTTTTATGAGAAAGGGCTTTTATTTTATGTAAAAGTTTTGAAAAAACTTTTATTGCTCAGAGGTTATAAATAAAAGTTTTTTTTATAAAAGATAAAGTAAAGCGTTTTATTTTTTGTTTTATTTTTTAACGAACCGGGCTCATATTAATTGAATTACCCCCATTTACAAAGTTCATAGTTAACGAATAGAACCACGTACAGAAGAATTATAAAAAAATAAAAAATTTAAAAAAGGTAATCCCCCACCACAAAATTTATAGATATACCGTTCGAAACCACCACCCTGTGATGGTTTCACAAGGTTCCCTGTGATAACATGATTAAATTTCATTATATTAAAGATAACCGAAAAGTTTAATGTTTTTATAGTTTCGAATTACACATAAGAATTAGCCCCCCTCCCCCCGAAATTACTATAGATTTAAAAAAAAAAACCACCATCCTGGATGACATGATAACATTGCTTAATATCAAAGATTTCCGAAAAATTTAATTTTTTGAAGTAGACCCCGCCCCAAAATTCATACGGGATATTTTTTTAAAAAAAACCAACCTGGATGACATGATAAGATTGCTTAATATCAAAGATTTCCGAAAAGTATAATTTTTTGGTATTTTGAAATACCCCCTCCCCAAATTCATACTAGATATTTTTTTAAAAAACACAAACCTGGATGACATGATAACGTTGCCTAATATCAAAGATTTCCGAAAAGTATAATTTTTTGGTATTTTGAAATCCCCCCCCCCCAAATTCATACTAGGTATTTTTTTAAAAAACACCAACCTGGATGACATGACAAAAAAAAAAAAAAAAACCACCACCCTGGATGACATGATAACATTGCTTAATATCAAAGATTTCCGAAAAATTTAATTTTTTGATATTTTGAAATAGACCCCCCCCCCCCGAAATTCATACTGGATGTTTTTTTAAAAAACACCAACCTGGATGACATGATAAGATTGCCTAATATTAAAGATTTCCGAAAAGTATAATTTTTTGGTATTTTGAAATCCCCCCCCCCCCAAATTCATACTAGATATTTTTTTTAAAAAACACCAACCTGGATGACATGATAACGTTGCCTAATATCAAAGATTTCCGAAAGGAATAATTTTTTGATATTTTGAAACCCCCCCCCCCAAAATTCATACTAGATATTTTTTTAAAAAACAACCACCCTGGATGTTAACTTATGATCAAAGATTTCCGAAAAGTATAATGTTTTGATATTTTTGAATTGATCCAACCAACTATCATTTTTCTAAATATATATATTTTTCAAAGCAACACCACCGATTACATAAAGACACACCCCTCTTGTAAGAAAACTGTTATATACATATGGACAATCGATACTTAAAATGGAAAAAAACATATTGTAATGTTAAAAATAAACAGTTGTTGGAATTGCTTTGTAATAAGCAGACCTATCAACTTTGTTGTGTTAATTCTACTTTTAATACTAAGTTAGTTAACTACATATACTTAGGTACATAGCGACTTAACAAAAACCGAAAGGTATCATTTTTTTATTAGGGAACCCTTTCCCTTCACGAAAATTCAAATTGGATATTTTTTCAAAATCGTCACCATAGACAACGTAATGATTGACAGAAATGATAATAACAAAGAAATAATGTAAAAGCATATAACTTTTTTTATTAAAACTTATTTAAGTAAGTGGTTTATTAAAACTGTTATATAAAAACTTTTATTATTTAGGTTTGAAAATAAAAGTTCTGAAATAACTGTTTTGAAAGACCATATGATAATAAAATATGATATAATGAATATATATTATAAAGCAAAGTGTACAATGTGCGTGCCGAAAAGGCTCAGAAACGACTCCACATACGATTAAGAGATTTATGTCAGCATGTAACTGCATGTCCCCTAACGGAGAAGAAGGTTTACGTTTTTCTCTTAAGGGTCTGAAATTGAAGAGAAAAGGACTGGAATTTTAAGCCTCTCGCAAGATGTAATTAGCCTACCTGAGAAAGACATACGAGTTTATGAATGAAAAATTTAGTTCGAGCTCCAGGCTACCAGGAAGCGCTAGGGTGCGTTTCACTCAATATTTATTGTTCATTCATTCCGTTCAGTTAGTCAAGGTTAGGTATATATTTTCAGCTGTTCTTTTTAAATTACTAAAAAATAAAGCGAAAATAATTAGTTTCACCTTTTCTTTTAAAATAAATTAATGATTTTACTATCTGCAATCAATGAGAAAACCGACTGGATACTTAACAAAATTAATTTTCTCATAAGAAGGTTAATTGATTAACACATTACATTTAATCAATATCTAACATATACTTAAGTAAATTTAATGCAATATGAGTGAGCGAATAAAAGCAGACATAAAACAAAAAAAGAAGAGCTGAATAGACTGATTATAAACCGAAAATAACAAGTTTGAAGTGTTCTTATTGTATGTAGTTATGAAAAATGGGTTTATTACTATGTATGATGAGCATTCCAGTTGACAAAATGATGAATTTACTCCAATAATACAATTGTTTCAATAAGATTTTATCACCGCTCATAGTCCAGGATAAAAAGAAATATGATGAAAAAATTGTGCCCTCATGATATTTTGGTTTTCACTTAGTAACAGTAGTAAGTTGGAGAAGTGCAGAGTTCGGCCAAATTAGGGTGGGGGGGGGGGGTATATATTAAGGGAGGTTGAACTAGAAGAAAGGTTACAAAAAAAGTTTCTATGAATCTTCGGTATTTTCTAAACTTCTGGATCTAATGGGACCATCACAGTAGTCGGCGCTTAAATTGTACTCCAAATATAGTTTTTTTAACTAATAATCTAATAACTTATTATCTGCTGACTGCTTGGAATGGGCTTATAGGATTCATTATCACAGAAACCATCAAAAACGGTGCATGACTCGACAAAGTTGCATCAAAATTAATTGTTCATTCACCATTTTCAACCCCCAATAAAGTATATAGGGTTCCTTATTTGGGCGGACACTGCAGATCTCGAATCTTAATATTAATACAATGTTAAAATTTTCAAGAAAGTGCTAATTTTGTTCTATATTTCCTTTAATTTTAAAGTTTTTCTGTTATTGAAACTGCCACACAACTACCGGAGCGAAGCCGGGCACCCTAGCTAGTATGATAATAAAAGTAAAAGTTAAAAATATACTTTTATCGATCACCACATGTTAATAAAAGTTAAACTTTTACATAATTTATTTTTTGAAGAGAAAATAAATTATTTAAAAATAATTTAAAATGGTGGTCACCCACAAATTAAGATTGGATTAATGTTAAACTTTTACTTTTAAATGAAAAGAGTTAATTGTTTAATTCGATCCCTGATTTAAATGCTTATTCCTATGTATGTTCTACTCAACACTATCTAAAAAAAAAGCTGGTGCGTGCGCGCAACACACAACATTCACTTACCAACTTACTTAGATAAGAAATTGATGTTTTGTTAATTGCCACTTCTCTAAGTCACACATTTTTCTACATTAATTTCTTATTTTGTTTTTATTTGCTCTATAAAAAACACTATTTTTTTATTATTAAATAAAAGTTTTTACTAGTAATACTTCATCAATGCAAGCATAATACTCCAAGTAGTCTTATTTTATAATTCTCTATGTAGGTGTTGAAAACTTCATTCAGTTACCATGATATGCTTACCTGATAATAAAGAAAACTTGATTTTCATTAAATATGAAGAATTTAATCAAAATCATTAAAGCCGTTTTGAAGATAATCGAAAAAAGATAAAAATTGGAAAAAAGTTATGAAATAAAGTGCCCCCTCGGTTTGACCAATTTTGATGAACTTTTGGTTGTCACATCTTTGGCATATACATACACCAAATACCCAGTCTGATTAAAATCGTTAAAGCCGGTTTTGAGTAGATAAAAAAAACACGTGAAAGTGAGACAAAAGTTATTAAGCAAAGGTGCCCCCTCCGTTTGACCAATATTGATGAAATTTTGGCTGTCGCATCGTGGGCATATACATAATTCAAACACCAGGTTTGTTCAAAATCGTTAAAGCCGTTTTTGAGTAAATAAAAACAAGCACGTGATAATGAGAATACATTACATACAGTGGCTCACAGTCAAAATGATGCAAACGAATATTTTTATTTCAAATGCTAATTACTCCTTCTTTGTTAAAATTTAAAAACCAATGCACATGAGGACATAATGATTCAGCGTCATACATTAAATTTATATAATCAAATCAACTCAACAGAAATTATAGAAATAGAAAAAAAATTCTTAATTAGAACTCGTAGGGATTGAAGGTCACAGTGAAAAAGATACAATGTTTACTTCCGTTTAGAAAAAGTAAAAGTAACCAGTATTCTTCAATTATCGGCTAAATGAGTTGATTAACATTTTAATTTCTTTTCATTCTTTCAATGAAAACAAAAATAAACAATAAGAATACAAGTAATTAGTCTAGTTCAGGCATTTGCATTTGCTTAAAATGGGTGAGCACACAACTATTCGCGAACGAGAAATAGTGATTAAGAATTTTAAAATGGGAAAAACACAACGAAAAATCGCCTCTACTATCAGTAGGAGTTATGCCACTGTTGAAAGTTTTAAAAACGTAAATAGAATAATAAGAAAAGCTAGTGTGAGTGCAAAACATTTAAATAAAATGGTATGTGCTGAAACCATTCGAAGGGTCTTATGCAAAAACCTATACAACAGTAGAGTTGCATGGCAAAAACCTTATATCAGTGACAAAAATAAAAAGCTTTGAATGAATTTTGCTGAGGCTTGTTTAAGAAAAGACATGGACTTCTGGAAAAGTGTTCTGTATAGGGATGGGTCAAAATTTAATTTGTTTTGCTCTGAAGACTAGAGATGCGACATCGAAGGCAAAACATCGATGTTTTGAACATCAATGTTTTTACAATCAAAACATCGATGTCGATTAAACATCGATGTTCAAGAACATCGATGTTTTTCGACATCGATGTTTTTTAATATATACGTTCTTTAAACTTTAACATATTAGTGCCCAAACGTATTTAAATCGATGTTTAAGTGTAAAGCATGTTTATTTTTCATTATTAATATATAAAAACATCGATGTTTACTACATAGTGGGTTTTACATAACCATTTATTAAATATTCAACTGTTAGGACCTAAACATCTTATATTATAGCTACAACATCGATGTTAAAAACAACTTTTTATTGTTAAAACATATTTGTTTTTGCAGAAAACATCAATGATTAAAACAACATCGATGTTTTAAAAAAAGTTGTTTATAACATCGATGTTTTGGACAAAAACAAAAATGTTTTAACATCGATGTTTTGGACAAGAACAAAAATGTTTTAACATCGATATTTTGGACGAAAATCATGAATATATATTCTCTTAATCTTGTAGAGATATTACTACATAAAGTTCAATAATTCTTTATTAACATTAATAATAGAGATTACAATATGTTTATTAAATCTAATCACCATCTGAGAGGTTACACTATTTTTTATCCGGCTATATCGCCTAAGCAGTGTTGCCACCACAATACTCCCCCTCCTAATGAAAGCGTGCTGGAAGGCGAACTGTTCGATCACGTCGAGTTGTTGGTAAAACTGGCTGGTCCTCAGCAGAAGGGTAGGTGTTAGGGATATAATCGAGTTTGGGGTTTACTAAGAACGCAGGTTTTAGCCTATCGATTGATATGTTGTCTTCTTTTCTATGCCTGTCAATGGTGAAGTATTTGTTGTTTCTTGCAACCACTCGAAATTCCCCGGGAAGACGGATGTTGACACCGTAGAGAAGTTCAGCTGCAGAATATCCATTTTCGGGGACAACAGTCCTTAAACCTAACAACACAATAGGTAACGTGGCAACCCAATTAGCGGAATTGTGACATTTTAGCGAGGTCTTTAAGGAACGGTGCCATCTTTGGAATGTTTGGCCAGCATTTCTCATGCCAAACATCATTACTGTGAATTCGAACAAACCAAATGGGGTGATAATTGCTGTTTTCTCAATATCTTGAGGGTCTACGGGTATCTGGTTGTACGCTCGGAGCAGATCGATTTTAGAAAATATTTTCTTTCCTGCTAGGGAGTTTCCAAAATCATGTAAATGTGGTAAGGGGTATCTGTCGGGCTTGGTAATTGCGTTCAATTGACGATAATCACCGCAGGGGCGCCACCCGCCGTCTTTCTTCTTAGTTAGATGTAAGGGACTTGCCCAACACGATTTAGATGGACGGCAGATGCCTAGGTCCAACATTATATATGAAATACAAAAGCTACAGGAGGAAGGAGTAATCAAACCTAGTCAGTCACCTTGGAGAGCTCAAGTTCTTGTGATTCGCAACGAGAATCATAGGAAGCGAATGGTGGTTGATTATTCCCAAACAATAAACAGATTCACACAACTAGATGCATATCCGCTCCCTCGTATAGATGAATTAGTCAACCGAGTGGCATCTTGGAATTATTTCAGCACCATAGATTTGAAAAGCGCATATCACCAGATTCCTATTCCAGTTGAAGATAGACCTTACACAGCATTCGAGGCTGTGGGTAAACTTTGGCAGTCTTGCAGAATCTCCTTCGGCCTAACGAACGGTGTTGCTGCTTTTCAAAGGAAAATTGATGAGATAAGGGAACTAGAAAAACTGGAAAATACAGAAGCTTACCTGGATGATGTAACTATCGGAGGAAAAACTAAAGAAGAACACGACAGACACCTCGAGCGCTTCATGGCTGCGGTTCGTAAGTATAAATTAACTATTATAAAGAAAAGTCTAAATTTTGTCAAACTTCAATCAAAATTCTTGGTTATTTGATTGAAAATAATACTGTAAGACCAAACCCCGACAGAATCGAGTCGCTGCTTAAAATTCCAGTCCCGACAAACAGCCAAGCTTTGAAGTGAACAGTAGGGCTTTTTTCTCCTTTTTCCAAATGGGTAAGGTCTTTTTCTGAGAAAATTCACCCACTGAGCTCAACAAGCCGTTTCCCGTTGTCTCCTGAAGCTATCAGCGCTTTTGAAACTCTAAAATCAGAGATTGCAAACGCCACCATGACGCCTGTACTTGATGCTGTTCCATTTATTATAGAAACAGACGCCTCCGAAGTAGCTATTGGAGCTATTCTCTCACAAAACTCCAAGCCTGTCGCCTTTTTCTCTCGAACATTGTCCACTTCAGAGCGTAAACATTCGTCAATTGAAAAAGAGGCCCAAGCTATGGTAGAGGCCATTCGTTACTGGAGGCAATACCTCGTTGCTCGGCACTTCACTGTTTTAACCAATCAGAAATCGGTTTCTTACATGTTCAGCTCAACCCTGACTTCCAAAATAAAAAACGATAAAATAATGCGTTGGCGTTTGGAATTATCTAATTATTCCTTCGACATTATTTATCGACCTGGGCTTGCGAATACTGCCGCTGATGCGATCTCCCGCTACTGCTCTTCTTCCTACAGCCTGAGTAATCTTCAAAACCTCCATAGCAAACTTTGTCACCCAGGTGTGACAAGGATGAATCATTGGGTCAGGAGTAAGAACCTTCCCTATTCTGTTGAAGAAATCAGGCGCATCACATCCACTTGTAATGTCTGCAATCGGGTCAAGCCCAGATTTACCAAGTTTGAAGGCACATTAATAAAAGCCACACAGCCGTTTGAAAGACTGAGTATAGATTTCAAAGATCCACTACCTTCCAAAACTAGGAACAAATATATTCTAATAATTGTGGATGAGTACAGCCGATTCCCGTTTGCGTTCCCGTGTCCTGATATGACATCATCTACTGTCATCAAATGTTTAAAGAATATCTTCAGTGTTTTCGGTACCTACACAGCCTTACGGCATTCCTCCGTGTACCATTTCTTTGGTTGACGTTTAGCCTGGACTCCTATCACCTTGTTCGCTGTCTCCTTCAATACCTTTTCAATTTCCGTCCAGTGACTCTCAATTGGCGTACTCTCTAGGTCGAGAAGTTCGAATTTATTAGACAGCTCTATTTGGAATCGTGATTGGATCTCCGGATCCTTTAGTCTTTGGACTTCATATCTTATTCGTTTCAGGTCGCTATCTGTCTTCTGGATTCGTCTAAGCCTTTGGTTAAACTTGACTACCACCAAGGCATGGTCCGAACTACAGTCGGCTCCCCTAAAGCTCCTCACATCTTGAATGGAGCTTTGGTGTCGCTTGTCGATCAGCACGTGGTCGATCTGGTTCCTCCACCTGTCCCCAGGACTTGTCCATGTATACTTATGAATCTCCTTATGCGGGAACTTGGTGCTGCTGACTACCAGATTCTTAGCAGCTGCGAAACTTACACATCTTACTCCATTTTCGCTGCTCGTTTCATGAAGACTGTGCGATCCAATTGTTGGCCGAAACTGACGCTCCCTTACGATCTTGGCATTGAAATCCCCAATGACTAATTTTACGTCATACCGTTGAATACCGTCGTACACTTGCTCAAGTTGCTCATAGAAATCGTCTTTCATATCATCGTCCTTGTCTTCGGTCGGTGCGTAAACGTTTATGATGGAGATGTTAAACCATCTTCCTTTGAATCTAAGTAAACTTATCCGATCGCTAATAGGGACGAAGCTTAGGATTGATTTCCAAGCCTTGGGGCTTACTATAAAGGCAGTTCCTCCGGTAAAGTTTTGTTTGTTCCTTCCACTGTAGAATATCGTGTACCCATCGATAGTGAGTTCACCATCCTCGGGCCACCTGACTTCTTGTACGGCTATTATGTCAGTAGCATACCTTTTAGCTTCCTCCACTACTGTTTGGGCGGCTCCAGGTCTGTATAAGCTCCGAACATTCCACGAGGCAAGACGGAGTCCTTTATACAAAGCCGGGGTCGTTACCAGTTTTAGACTATCAGTTCCGAGGCTAGTTTTTGGTTTCGTAATCGGTTGGATTTTTACACAGTCGGGTGATTGACCCAACACATAACCCCCGTTGACCTTGGAGGACCTGTAATGAGACGTCTCCAGTAGACTGTCGGGCCTCATCACGCCCAGGGGGAGTTTGGACTTCGTGGCTTTCATCGGCGGGTGGTCACCCTACTGGGGCGGTCACCCATCCAAGTACTAAACACGCTCGTCGTTGCTTAACTTCGATTACCTATTGCAACTGTCTTTGTCCACTCGGCCATCCCGGCCCTATAATGGTCTTAGGGTAGCCAAAATGCGTGAAGACTTCTGTCCATTGATCAATTATACTTGATGAAGACTTGTTTGTGAGAGGGTCGTAGCTCAATCCAATACTTAAAGTTTCACCTTCTTGCAAAATTATCGTGTAGTAAAGGGAAATTAAAATCACTGCTGATACTGCCGACCCTGTAACGGTCTTCAATAATAAATACCTCATACTCAAATTCGTGAATAAGTTAGAGAAACGATTACAAAATCACTAGGTGCTTTTTTATAAGGACATGATGAAGCAAAATGATGTTTCAGGCCGCAGCTTTTACACGTCTTCCCAAACGCTGGGCATTGGCGAGGCCCATGTGTGCGATTACATTTACGACAGTGAAACATCGGTTTTACTGTTATTTTATTAGCAGGACTTCGTTCAGTAAATTTAGACCTAACAACTGACACATCTTGCATTGATGCAGTTAACTTCTCTACTTGCTGTTTACTTTGTTCACTTGCCCTACAAAATTTTATGGCGTCAACCAAAGTTAACCCATCTTGCCTTAATAAAGTCTCTGCACACCCTCCAGCTTTTTTTTTATTTTACCTAAAGATAGGTTATGAGCCAGATATTGACAATGAAACTCACACATTTTTGACATAATTTAATCTATTTTAATTAACAATAATCAAATTTAGGAAAATTTATTTAACTTATAATTTATGAGGAAAATTACATAAAATGTCAGAATATTGATGTGCCAAAAGTCCCTGCACACATCATTTTTCTTCAACTTGAAGCTTAATTATTGATGCCAAATCAACTTTAATAGGTAGTCGTTCCTACCTTATTTCTTATCACTTCTCATAATCTATTTGGCATGGTGTGAACTAGTTTTTTGTAGTTTCTGGAGTAGATAGATAGATAGATAGATAGATAGATAAAAGCTTTATTCAAAATAAATTTACATTCTCTCCTAAAATTTAAAAAAAATAAAAAGCCTGTTTTGGCATGGTATAAAACCGTCTGCCAAGAGCTGCCCATAATAATAATTATACAATAAATCTACTATAATACGAACAACATGCCACAAAAGAAATAAATAACAAATCCATAAAAAAATAAAATAAAATTAATAAATACATCTATTACATCTAGTCAAATAATTTTAGGAAATTATTTATAATCTATACAAAAAATAAATGAATAATTAACTTAATAGGTGGTATATGAATAGTATAAATATTTCGTTACTGCATTAAGATAAATATTTTGATATACATATTTTGCAAATATTTACCTAGAAGGTGTTTGTTCGATCAAAAACATTCTGTATTTATATGCTGACAGGTGGTATTGATATAGACTATTCCAATCTTTTCCATTTAAAATTTCTATTAATTCGTTTAAATTAATCAAAGTTTTTTTGAAAAATTTATACCTGTATTCATTTAGAATTGGACAAACAGCCACATAGTGATATAAATCTTCAATTACATTCAAATTGCAGAGTGTACACATTCTTTGATCTTCACTTCTCATAACACTGTTGTTAAGGGACACTAATTGCCCTCGCAATTTGATTATTATCTTGATAAATTTCATTTTATTTAAATCTGTTATATAATGGCTGTCACCTAAATCACTGTTTAATTCTTTATAGAGTCCGTGAAAATTAGACGCCCTAGCTTTCGCTATCATATCACCCTTAAAATGAGTTTTTAATTCATCTATAATGTTTTCTACTGTTAGGTTATTGTCATATTCAAATGAAATATTTTTTCTATTTAAGAGCTGGGAGTTTTCATTGTGCCAAAATAATTTCTTTTTAATAATTTCTGTGGCCAAAATCTTTGGTAGCCTTGATTCAGGTAAAGAAAGCACCTTTCGTACATATTTTAAATGTAAATGTAAAGTATAAAAATATATTGGATTAAAATTTGATTCCAAGTATAAAATGTAATGAGGTGAATTGACAGGAAGAGAGAATAACTTCTTGAAAAAAAATAAATTAAGTTTTTCGACTTCGGCATAATTGTGGTATCCCCAGACTTGGCTTCCATAACAAATTATTGACCGTACAGCGGAATTATTCTTTCCTAGTTTTACCCCGTTCCGGAATACCATAATTTTCGTCTTCTCAAAGTTGACTGACAAATTCCATAAGTTGCTGTATTCCACCGCCCTATCTATCATCCTTTGAAGTACTTCAGGTTCCGCTGCTAGCAAGACAATATCATCAGCAGACATTAAGCAGCGTATGTTCACTCCCCCAATCGAAACACCTCCCCCGATGAAATCAGAAAAATCATTTACAAAGAGTGAAAACAAAAGGGGTGACAGTAAACAGCCCTGCCTCAGTCCAACAGACGTTTCAAAAGCTTTTGTTACGCCGCCACTAGTCCAAACACAAGATTCCGTATTTTTGTACATGGCCTGAAGGGCATTTCCAAATTTAGTAGATATTCCTAACATGTATAATTTATAAAAAAGAGAATTTCTGTCCGGTGAGTCGAAAGCTGCCTTAAAATCGATGAACAAACAATACAATTTTTGACGTTTCTTACTCGTTTGGATTTTTATAATATTCATCAAATTAAAAACGTTGTCAATAGTAGAATATCCCCTTCGGAACCCAGCCTGAAATTCATTTAAGATTTTATTTTCTTCTGTCCACTGTTCCAATCTTAGTAACATCAAACCAGTAAATAATTTGGCTATACAATCCGAAAAAGATATTCCCCTATAATTACTGACACTATCCAACGCTCCTTTTTTAAATAACGGATAAATTATAGACTGTGCAAAACTATGTGGGATGTTGGAACTATCATATATTGAATTGAAAAAAAATAGCAAATGTTGCAGAAAAACATCAGGACAACCTTTGAAAAATTCGTAAGGGACTCTATCATAGCCTGAAGCTTTCCCATTTTTCGCTTTTTTTATAACTTTCTTAAGCTCATCCATTTCAAAATTGCAGTCTAGAGTATCGCATTTATTAAATGGTGGTGCATACAAAATCGGCGGTACTAAAATCAACGGATTCAATAACCTTTCAAAATATTCAACCCATTGTTCACCTCTAATATCTGAACTTCCAATAAACTTTCTTTTTTTAATTATATTTATTAGGTCCCAAAACCCTTTTGTATCCTTAACAGTTTTAAACTTATCAATAATCCATATATAAAATTCGCTTTTTTTTAATTTGCACAATTCTTTGTAATCTTTATTATTACTAATATATAGCCGTCTAATGACATCGCTTTTACAATTTCTATACAAATTCAACAAAGCAAGAGTTTTCTTTCTTGATTTGAAACATTGAAAATCAAACCACTTTTGTTTAAATTGGTGTTTATTATTTTCCCGTTTGCATTTTCCAAGGAAAGAAGCGTTCTTAATAACATTAATAAAATAATCGACAGCTTTTTGTGGTTCTTCTGGAACTTTAAAATCAATATTATTTAATTTATTTTTAAAATGCCGACTATCATTTATTGTCCATTTCAATTTGGGAAGAAGCGGTAGGGCATCAACATTTTTGGACATTCCTAATTTCAATATCAATTGTAATGGTATGTGATCACTAAATATTTCCGCTCTAATTCTAAATTCCTTAACGAATTGCAAGAATCCGACCGAGACCGCGCAGTAGTCTATGACCGAACTTCCATTCGCCCCAATATATGTTAGTTCACCGTTTTGATCACCAAAAGTTCTTCCGTTCAGGATAACCAGATTCAAATCCGCGCACAATTCGAGAAATTCCCTCCCTTTGCTATTAGTTATAGTATCTTTTGATTTTCTCAACGGATAGATATTAAATTCATCTGCTACTAATGCGTCTGGAAGATTTTGGTTTTCCCCGACTCTTACATTACAGTCCCCAATCAAGATAATATTCTTACTAGAACACTTATCCAATATATTTCTAATATTTACAAAATCTTCTCTCCAATTTTCAATAGTTATGTAAACCGGTAGTATACAAAAATTAACATTATTACTTTCATAGACAATAATATTAGTATTTTCTACAATTTGAAAACTAAAACCTTCACTCATTAACTGTGATTTAACACCAAATAAACAACCACCTTTGGCTCTACCATATTTAGCCTCTTTCGAGGCACTGACCCAACATAACTGATAGCCTTTAAACAATTTTTTATAATTTTCAAATTCATCTTTAAGTAAAAATGTTTCTAATAATAAAATTACATCATATTCATCAATAAACCTGAAAAAATCTAACTTATTAATTTTATTTTTTATACCTGCTATATTGTAACTTAATATTTTCAAAACAATTTCCTCTTTATCATTTATAATTTTAATATTTGACTTTTTTTTTAACATGTTCAGATTCTTGACAGACATCCCTTTCTCACAATTGCTTATATACGGGTAGAGATTGTTGAATGTTGTGACGAGACTCTGGCGGCTTATCCCTTCCCTTACTAAGCATCGAGGCTATCAGCTGCCCGAGGTCCAGTCCCGTACAGTCCTTCAATATAGCCACTGCGTCCCCTTCTTCACATAATAAACCTTCTGTCTGTGACCACGTAAAGCACTTATTAGCAATGAAAATTCTGTCATTTATTATTTTTATTTTTATATCTTTGTTCTCAGACCTATCCTTTATTTCCCTTCTTAATCTTAGTAGACTCCTCTGTTTAAGTCTGGTTTGTGGAGACAAATCACGATTAATCGATATACCTGTATTTTTTAATAAATAAGCTTTCTTCAGTATTTGATTCACCGCTGTCGCCGCTTCAAATTCCACCAGAAGGGGTCTATTTCTTAATTCAGATGGACCTAAAAGGTAAGCTTCCTTAATTGGTAGATTGGTCTCTGTTTTTAAAACATTATCAAATAGGTCGTTGACAATTACTCTATGATCTGTATTCGGTGAGATGTTCAAACCTCTGATGATCATATTTTTTTTCCTCAACTTGTTTTCCATAAATTCTAATCTCTGTGATACTAATTTATAATCCTTTTTAAGAGATTCAATTTCCTGTTTTAGTTTTTTATTTTCTAATAGAAATTCATTCATTTGTTTTGCTAGGAGATTTAGATCATCTTTAGTTGCCAGTGTTGTGAATTTATTCTCTAATTTTTGGTCCAGTAATTTAGATATAGAATTTAGCAACTCGTTATTTTCCATATTAGGTAATTTACTTTTCTTTTTAAGGCTATCTACTGATTCTAATTCAGGGGACGAATTACTCCTCTGTCTTTTGGTCTTGGGTGTTGTAAAATACTTTTCCAAAGTGTTAACTGTATTCATTAAAAATTATAAACAGATTTACTAGACCTAACTGATTGTAGGTAGATGATGACAGGTTTGAGAGGTGATATTGGCGAGTCCAGTAGGCAAGGAGTGGTGGGGAGCAATCATGTATCGTGCAGATCCCAGACCAAGATAACGCTGATCGGCCAGCAAATTGCATATAAAATATTTCGTCTGTTCAACATCTGTAACAGGTCCAAAACTCACCTAAGTTCACACAAAACACGGTATCACTACCCACTTCACACTAACTAAAAAAATAATTCAGAATATGCACTTTCAACAGATTTATTAATCGGTTATACGGAGCCGATGTTGCTTCGGTCACAGCTCTGGGCTAACTCTTGTAGTTTCTGGAGTAATTTTACCCCACAATTCCTTTAGTACTCTTTTTAAGCGGTCTTTGTTCTTTATTTTAATTTTTACTTTCTGATGGCCTAGTTGATCCCACAGATGTTGTATTGGATTAAGATTAGGAGATTAGGGAGGTGTTTTAAGTTGCTGTGGAGCATTGTAGAGCAACTATTCTTGAACTTTCCGCGCTGTCGTTATCTTGTTGAAAAATAAATTTTTCCTGGAGATCAAACTTCATTAAACTTTCCGGTAAATTATTCCTCAAAATATTTATATAAACGTGTTGGTCCATTATTCCGTCGATAAATTTCAAATTACCTACTCCAGCAGCACACATACACCCCCAAACCAAAACACTCCCTCCACCATGTTTCACAGTACCAACTATGTTTTTTTCCAGGGGCTCTTTGTTAGGTTTTCTCAAAACTTTCCCCCTTCCATCTGTAAGTGAATGTTAAATTTACTCTTGTCAATAAATAAAACACGTTCCCAGAACTATAAGGGTTTGTTTACATGTTCCTTTGCGAACTGCAGTTTCAATAACCGGTTCGTTTACTAATGAATGGCTTACACCTAGGTTTACGCACACTATAGCCAGCTTTCTTTAGGGTTCTTCTGATCGTTTGTGCAGGTACCCCAATCTTGTAATTTTCTTACACCATACCTGCTAAATTTAGAGCACTTGTGTGGGGTTCTTCGGCCAAAGTCCTTATGATAGCCCTCTTGTGGTGAGCTTGGAGTACAGGGGGCGGCCAGAGCGGTATCTACTTTCCATTGTACCCAGTTTTTCATACCGTTTTAGGACATACCTTACCGTATTATAGAACCTGTTGACGATTTGTCCTATTTACCTCTATGAGTTGTATGAGTTTCCTCAAATTTACAATTTGGTCGGGAATCGGTGTTGGAACCCCCATTTTTTATCACAGTCTTAACTGTTTGGGCCCAAATTAACACTGGCAACTTAGGATTAGCCGGAGGATGAATGGGATAATGTGCAAACTGTATACATATCAGTCAGTATCTTGGCTAATTCCACTGCGTGCAGAGACTTTTGGCGCATCAATATTTTGACATTTTATGTAATTTTCCTCATAATTTATAAGTTAAATAAATTATAATAAATGTAATTGTTGGTCATTAAAATAGATTAAATTATGTAAAAAATCTGTGAGTTTCGTTGCCCATTTCTGGCTCATAAGATATCTTTAGGTAAAATAAAAAAAAAGCTCGAGGGTGTGCAGAGACTTTTGTTAATAAGTGTACATACATCAAATACCCAGTTTGATCAAAATCGTTAAAGCCGTTTTTGAGTAAATAAAAAAAAAACACATGAAAGTGAGACAAAATTTATCAAGTTAAGTACCCCCTCTATCTAATTGATTAATTTTGATGAAATTTCGGCTGTCACATCATGGGCATATACATACATCAAATACCCAGTTTGATCAAAATCGTTAAAGCCGTTTTCGAGTAAATAAAAAAAAACACGTGAAAGTGAGACAAAATTTATCAAGTTCAGTACCCCCTCTATCTAATTGATTAATTTTGATGAAATTTCGGCTGTCGCATCATGGGCATATACATACATCAAATATCAATTGTAATCAAAATCGTTAGAGCCGTTTTTGAGAAAATCGAAAAAAACGTAAGAATTAGACAAAATTCTTTAAATAAAGTACCCCCTCAACACAAACACATACACTCAAACAAACCCCCTCCCCACCTACCCTACCTATTAGACATTTTTCAATTAATATTTTGCTCAATTGGGTTTTAATTATGGAAAAATAAATTAAAAAGCCAAAAAGCCTATGAATCCCAAGTACTGGCCCGGCTTCTATCCCCGTTTCTCTAGTTCCAGCAGCACCGTCGCTTGCGCCCGCGAATACAAATGCTCTAGTAATGACTTATTAAATGATTACTTAGTATGAGTAATTCTGAAGAGCATTAAAAGAGTTCTTTTTGTTATAAATTAAACATTTTACATGATAAGTTAATGTAAAATGAAGTATGAATCTATATAAACCAACTGTAAAATCCACTAATAAACACAAATTCTCCCTTTGATATTCGATCAGAAAAAATACAGCGATGATTCATAGAAATAATCAGTATAATGCCAATCTTTGCTCTAATCCCGACCACAAAGTTATAACTAAAAGGATTATTTTGTTTTCTTTGAACAAATAATACAGTTATCGTCGTCGAAATAAATTAATTTTTCAAACAAAAGTAAGAATCGCCGTAAATATAATAAATTTAACCTTCGAGATAATTATAGGATTAATAATAATGAAGGCTCAACGAGCCCGAAAGTTCACCGTCTTCCAGGCCCAACTTCGATGGATCCGCCTTAACGCAATCATACCACATCCGCCTCGGCTTTCCTCCCTTCGTTCACTACTAAGTTTCGCAATTTTACACGCCCATTTTAATCGTCTTGCTGCTATAACGTCTATTGTATTTACCGGGTACAGTTTAGAGATGCGACATCGAAGGCAAAACATCGATATTTTTACAATCAAAACAACGATGTCGATTAAACATCGATGTTCAAGAAAATCGACGTATTTTTAATTTATACATTCTTTAAACATTAACATATTAGAGTACAAACGAATTTAAATCGATGTTTAAGTGTAAAGCATGTTTATTTTTCATAATTAATGTATAAAAACATCGATGTTTTCGACATAGTTGGTTTTCTATATTCATTTATTAAATATTCAACTGTTAGGACCCAAACATATTCATACATTGATGTCTTTTCCATAGTATATACAGAGAATCATATTTTTGGTGAACATTTTAAAAGATTTTGGGAGCAGCTGCATTAAATAATTAATCCAATTATGATACTATGGTTTTGCGTTATCATCCTTATATATATAAAAATCTCGTGTCCGGATGTTTGTCTCTCTATTTCTCAGAAACTACTCAACCGATTTTAATGAAATTTGGCTCAATGTATATAGTTTTGGCCAACTTACCGGACCGGATAGTTTTTAACTTGATTAGTGATCAAAATAATTCTTATATAGCGAATTATTGCAAATACAGTAGGTCGTGTTTCGATTAATTAACATGGCGTCATATGTCGATTTCATAATGTTTTTGTTTATAAGCATGCTATTGTAATACAGGTTATCATTATTATAATTTTGTATTGTGTTATGTGAGTGCAGTTATTTGTTCCTATATTATTATTTTCCACAGAAAAATAGTAATACAAATTTGTATTTATTGTTAATTTTCATTAAAGAATAAATAAATCAAGAACAGGTTACAATAAATTCTCAAATGTGTAGGTACTTTTTCTTCCTTTTCCTTTTTTATTTGTATTTAAATTAAATTACCAGCTAAGCACTGAAACGCTTTGCTGTGGCCCACCCTGATATCAACTTTTAGTAAAGTAAATACATTTTAATAATTTAAATTAGGCTATTATTTGAAATACTACTCTATAAATGTTGTAACAGCACCTACTGTCATAGGTGTAACCTAATATGTAGAAACCTGACTTGGGGAGTCAGTGTTGCCAAAAATTAGTGAAAATTAGTGGGTTGGCAAAACTGCGGGTAACCAGTCGTAAAAACTCCCTCACAAAAAGAGTGTGTTTTGATTAGGTGTTGTGGGATACTTTGTGATTTGCTAAAGAACTGCATAATTAAGACTTTAATATTATATTTTCAGTTGATTTATTTAACAGAAGTTTCTTTATTTTCATTATTCGTTTTTTTATTATTATTTAAATACAGTGTTTTTTTATTTTACCAAACCTTTTTATCATTTTTATCCCGAGATCTAAAATGTAAAATTTAAAAAATGTCAGTGAAGATTTGTAATACCTCATTTATCAACAATAATTGAAAGTTGAGAAAATTTAATCCCATCGAATAGAGGATGTTACTTCCTGTTCAGCAGAGTTGTAATTATCTTTAAATGTAAAATTTAAGAAATGTTAGCGAAGATTTTAATCCTTTCTTTAATTTAAAGTAGGCTATTATTGGGAATGATATTTCGTTGTTAATTTTACCAGAATACAATTTTTTACTTATCTTTAAATGATTGTTGATTAAGAAAGGATTACAAATCGCGGCATTTTTTAAATTTTACATTTAATGATTATTACACCTCTACTGAACAGGAATAATTGTTATTTGGGTAACTTCAAGTTTCAGATTTATCCGCCATAAATATGAGAGTACTACTGCAAAATAATCCATCAGCAGACATTAAACAATTGCTCTATATTGGAAACGTTGAAATAGAGCTGCATGGAAATTCAAAATTTATCAAATTACCAGAAAATTTCTGAACTGTTGTAGAGACGAAAAATGAACTGTCTACGAAGTATAAAGTGTCTTTCCTGATATTTTGGACAATTATTTGGACTATAATTGGCTGGGTAGTCGTGCTATTTTGGCAGCAAAAAATGTTGATTTCGATGAAATAAACTTCCAGAATCAATTGACAATGTTCTAGATGTAAACGAAGCCGTAAATTTCCCATCTGATTTTTTTAATTCCCTGGATATACACCCAAACAATCTCCAGTTGAAGATTGGCTCACCGATCATTCTTCTTCGTAACTTAAATCCACCTCAATTGTGCAACGGTACACGTTTGGTCATTAAAAGGATCACAGGAAATGTTATTGAAGGAAAAATGTTGCCTGGAAGGTTTACAGGAGATGTCGCCCTGTTGCCACCTATTCCCTTGGAACCGACAGAATTTTCAATAAAATTTAAAAGGCTTCAATATCCTATTCCTTTGGCTTTTGCCATGACCATAAACAAATCCCAAGGGCAAACAATGTCCACTTGGACTTTGAAAATCCGTGTTTTTCCCTTGGGCAATGGCATAACTCACGTAGGAAATGGGTATCGCCTGCTCACGTGTGTGGAAACCATCAAATCTTTGGTTTGTGTTAAAAAAAAAAAAAAAAATAAACAGGTTAACCCAAAACATTTGAACAAATTAGTACTTGAATAAATAAAAATTCTTAATTGTATTATGTAAAAACCTCTTTAAGAAGAGATTTCTTATCACTCAAATATATTGCTAAATTAAAAGCTTCAACACACCACCCTCCTACCGAACACTTATTAGCCGAAGGTTTGCGAAATCTAGGTCTCAAAGAAATTGAGAAAAACGCCTATCAAAAGGACATATATGACGCGTTAACCAAGATTGGCATGACCCTGAGCAAAATTAAACCCGTTGTTAAACTAACATTACCAAGAGTGTTAGGCCAATAATCAATAGATCAATGACTGAGGTTACCAAACCTTACTTCAGTCATCCTTTTTAAAATTAGTGGAAAAATATAGCCATTTCAAGTTAGTTTATACCGATTCATAAAAAAAGGGCGATAGTGTTGGCAGCTCTGTGAGTCGTAAACACAATCAGCTCCTTTTTAATCAAACTACATTGAAATATGAGATGTAAAAAATAAAAACTTTAACTTTCCTATATTCTTTACCAAATACTTTTAAATGGTGTAATGCTCTATTCTCAATCATGTTGGATTTTGATTAGCTGAAAGGTTTTCGTCTTTATCAATGAATATTGGTTGTACTGTATTTGTTTAAAAATATTAGGATATAACTACTGAGCCACAGCAACGCGTGGCCGGGTCTGCTAGTATTTTATTAAGTTGTTTGAAGTTAAAAATTTTACAGAAACAAGAAAAGAAAGGGTAGGAAGAAAAGAGGTAATATATCCAATATAATGTCAAACATCGATGATAAAAATAACTTTGTTATTATCAAAAAATCGATGTTAAAATATATTTGTTTTTGTATAAAACATCGATGTTAAAAAGAACTCGGTTATTATTAAAACATCGATGATAAGAGCATATATATTGTTGTTTTTTGTCCAAAACATCGATGTTAAAACAACTTGGTTATTGTTAAAACATCGGTGTTAAAACATATTTGTTTTTATCCAACACATCTTAATCATCGCTAAAACATCGATGTTAAAAACAACTTTTATTGTTAAAACATCGATGTTAAGAGCATATATATTGTTGTTTTTAGTCCACAACATCGGTGTTAAAACATAATTATTTTTGTCAAAAACATCAATGTTTAAAAAAACTTTTGTTAAAACATCGATGTTTTCTGCAAAAACAAATATGTTTTAATATCGATGTTTTGGACAAAAACAAAAATACTTTATTGTATTACAAAAGTTGTTTTTAATATCGATGTTTATTTGTGATAAATAATTAATTTAATTGATTAAATTAATTTTTGATAAAAAGTTGTTTTTAATATCGATGTTTAAAATAAACGTTTTTACAGAAAGCCTAGATGTTAAATACAACTTTGTTATAGTTAAAACATCGATGTTAAGAGCATATATATTGTTGTTTTTTTTCTCCAAAACATCGATGTTAAATCATTTGTTTTGTCCAAAACATCGCTGTTAAAACAAATATGTTTTTGACAAAAACAAAAATGTTTTAACATCGATGTATTACAAAAGTTGTTTTTAACATCGATGATAAAACATATTTGTTTTTGCAGAAAACATCTATGTTAAAAACAACTTTTGTTAAAACATCGATGTTAAAAACAACTTTTGTTAAAACATCGATGTTGTTTTAAACATCGATGTTTTAACAAAAGTTGTTTTTAACATCGATGTTTTAACAAAAGTTGTTTTTAACATCGATGTTTTCTACAAAAACAAATATTTTTTAACATCGATTTTTTCTGCAAAAACAAATATGTTTAATAATCAATGTTAAAAACAACTTTTGTAATACATCGATGTTAAAAACAACTTTGTTATAGTTAAAACATCGATGTTACATCATTTGTTTTTGTCCAAAATATCGATGTTAAAACATTTATTTTTTGTCAAAAACATCTTTGTTATAGCTAAAACATCGATGTTAAAAGCATCTTTGTTATAGTTAAAACATCGATGTTAAGAGCATATATATCGTTGATTTTTGTCCAAAACATCGATGTTAAAAACAACTTGGTTATTCACTTATAAGACATTAAGTTCTTGAGACTATATTGTTCAACAGGTTATCAAGAAGGGGACCAAATTAGTCTCAACAATACAGTTTTTTATTTATAAGACGTTTCGGCTCTTTTGAGCCATCTTCAGTTCAGCAAAAGGCAGTATCAAATATATACAGGCAGACAAATTATTTGAAGTCACATAGGGCAGATACAACTCTCAACTAATGTTCCCTAACCCCAAGACACCCAAAATTCTCCGGCCCATCGCTCCTTATATATAGTCGTAAGGAGAAAAGTCCAGAACCTCCTGGGCCAGCATAGATGGTACTCGAACATCATAGTCACAAATATGTGCTCTGACAGTTTGTTCCAACAATAACCATAAAACCTTTCCAAACCACGTTTTGTCTTTTGTTTTTGTTTATTGACGTTACAATATCTTTTTATGTGGGCCTGAGATTTCGCTATTTTTCTCAAGCCTTTCTTTTCCATCAAATTACTTTTTTTTTTCTTTTCTTTTTTTAAATAGTGTGGCGTCCAAATAAACTAATCTCGTCCTAATGATTGTTCAGAGGAATTATTATTATTATTATAATTTTTTTTTTTTTTTTATGCTATAGGTAATTTTCTGTCAGTGATACTGTTCTAGTCAATTTTGTTTATTGACTAATTTTTGTTAATATAGCTTTTTCTGTTTTCTTTCATCTATAAATTTTTGGTTGGCTTGGGTTTTGGCTCTTTTCTTGGGAATCCCCTTCACAAGGCACATTGTTCCGCACGTTAATTTACAACCAAACCTTCTCCACTGAGCTTACCGGCAAATCGTCGTTATAAGGAATTCCTTCGGGATTTCTACATAACAACACAAACACACCATTATACGGGACTCAGTGGACCCCAAAACGTTAATATCCATTGCAAACTGGAAGTCAAAATTTTTCACAATCGCAATCCTTTCCATTACTATATATTTCATAAATAGGTAGTGAAAGTAAAGAATAGTAGATAAATAGGTTCATTAATAAATAATATAAATAAGTATAACAAAAATAAAATAAAAAATTACCTGTGTGACCATAATAATCTTCAGAAGCATCACGATGACAATACCTATACGAGGTTCCATGACAGAGCTGACACATATTATCATATGGTAAACCTGTATTATATTCTGGGCTTTGTGAACCAGGGAGACACATTTTTGAAAAATACTCTGAAGCTGCTTTCATAGAATCACAACCATAACTTCTAATCCATCCATTGGCTAACAAAAATGCCATGGGTATAATCCAGCCAGCACCAGTATTAACACCTCCATGACAAGTGTTTTTACCTGCAAACAATAATAAGCTTGTTAGCAAATTTGGCCATTTACCAACAAAAACATGTACTTGGTAAAAACCTTTGGTCATAGCTTCCCAATAGTAGCAAGAATTGAGATCTGCAAATTATCCGAATTCGAGGGGGACAACCCCCCTTTACCAGGGGGTGGGATAAGAGGGAAGAGAGGAGTCCCACTTACGTTTTATGAAATGGAGTTGAGTGATACGTCGTTTTAAACAATTTTGACGTTTTTGAATCCAATGAGACCACTTCCATAATAATATGACAAATAGTTGCAAAGTTATCACTGATAATTCAAGAAAAATCAAATTTTGTGGCTGAGTGATGCTAAATCCAACAAAATTATTACGAATTGGATAGGATACATATGTACATTTATATGTAAAATGTACATTTATAGGTAACTATATTTGCAAAAATATGTTCCCAAATATAGGAAATATTAATGAAATATCAGAAAATTTTCAAAAAAATCAACATTTTCATAATTTTGCACGTTGGCATGAAGATGGTTACAATTCAAGAAATCTGGTGCAATGCCAATTTACTGAGATTAGAAATCGATGTGTTTTGGTTTATTTTTATACATTATTTATATAAATAGTAATTGTACCTCACCTCTCAGGGGGGACGCTAATAAATAACCTTCCCTGGATCCGCGACTGGATAGTGGATTCTGAAGAAAAATCTAACCTTGATTCAGGTTTAAATGAATCAGAATGATCAACTCTTAGGTTATTTGTTTTTGAGCACTTAATATTACAATTTAATACATATTTTATTTTTAAATTCATTTTATGCTAAATAATAAATTCATATTTTATTTTATATTTTAGGAATAGTAGAGCATTTTAAAAATAAATATTAGTATAATTGTTCCAGTATACACAACTTACCTAAATAATTATATACAGTAAACCCTCATTATTACGAACTCGGATATAACGAACACCTCGATATAGCGAACCAAAATACTATCCCCCCAAAATTACCATTATATTTCTGCTGAACCCCTCGTTATAGCGAAATCCCTCGGTTAGTGCGAACTACGAACTAAATTTGATGCCTGAGAATTATTATATTCTGTTATAACGAACTGCTAGAATTTTTATTAATTTTTTTTTTTTTTACTTTATTACGTAGAATGATCACGGGAAGACGAAGTAGCACCAGTTTCTAGAATTAGGGTGTTTTTTTTACTCTTAACTAATCCGATTTCCTTTTGCTCTCTCTCTGATTCCATTGACTTTTTTTCTCAAAACTAGCTCAGTTCTGTTTGGAGTTCTGTATTATTCGAATCAGTGTTCTGTAGTCGTTTATACTCTTTGTTTTTTTAATTCACAATGAGTTCGTTGGAAGTCACAAACGTAAATCCATATCAATCGAGGAAAAATTAAAAAATTCTCCTGGATATTGAATCGGGAATTCTAAGTAAGAAAACCATCGCAGAAAAATATGGAATTCACAAATCAACATTGTCAACCATTATAAAAAACAAAGATAAAATAGATTCAACGGCAGCCCAAGGATTAACTTCAGCATAAAATAAACGACTGACTGAATATTTGGAAAAAAATTGATAAATTGCTTTGAACAAATGAGATCTCAAATACCAATCTCAGACCCTCTTATTAACCATTCTGTTTTATTCGAATTATAAGCTAAGGCTAAAGAACTCTCAAGTGAACTTGGCAGGTAAATTAGTGAATCTCATTGTTTATTTAATATGTAGTTTAACTAAAAATAAATTACATAAATGCATTTAATTTAACTAGCTCTAATGAATGAATTTCCTTCTAAATATGATCACATTAGTGCGGCCATTGGCTAAAAAAAAGATTAAAAAAAAAAAGAATCCTCGGTTATAATGAACCTCAATATAGCAAACTATGAATATCAAACCCCTACCAGTTCGCTATATCGAGGGTTTACTGTATTATATATTTGTATTTTTTATATTTTAAATATAGGGGAGAGCGGGGTTGGTTGGCAACAGTTTTTCACTTCTTTGATTATTGAGTCATTCCTGTTAATATAATCCCAATAGGTTTTATACCACTGTAAACTTTTAAGTATTAGAGTAGGGGAGAGCGGGGTTGGTTAGCAACAGTTTTCACTTTTTTGATAGTTGAGTCGTTCCTGTTAATATAATCCCAATTGGGCTGATACCACTGTAAACTCCAAGTATTAGAGTACTTCAAGTATTTTTTTCACCACATAATATTTAATACTAAGATCATAGAAAATTGAAGAATTCGTCAATCCAGAGTATGCCAATAAACCCCCTATGTGGGGCAGGTTGGCCTAGAAGGTGGGGTTGTTTAGCCATCTCATTCAAGTACTGCCTGACAGATATTATTGTTATTAAAAGCTGCACTTTAATGGTATAATAATTATGATTCGGTTTTTAACAGCTTTTAAGGGAAAATAGAATTACAATAAAAGAAGATAGAAATTTAGACTGTCGTCACTTTCTGCATAAAAAAAAATTGCTCTCATTCTCCTTGCTGGAACTAAAGACAATTGGTAGTTTCACCTTTGTTAATGTTTACCTTGCTTATATGAATTGCTAATACGCAAACAAACCCCAGTTGAAGAGAGCCAACTAACCCCACAGGAGAGATCATATGAAAGATGGCTGCCAGGACAGGGGAGAACAATGAAACAAGAAACTGGTTTGTCGAAAGGTTACGTTTTTCATAGGAGTTTGGGGCTTTGTGAACAGAATCGGAGTCAAATGTTTTGCCATGCCTTTAAACCAAATTTACTGAAAATATAAAAATTTACTTACATGTTTTAAAATCAATGAATGAAGCACACTCTTCTCTACACTGTTAGCATCAGATTGAAAACTCAGGACAAGACTCCCGAGGTCGAGCGGGTCACATGGTACAATGGTGGGGCCTTCACAATAGGTGTGACGGAAACTATAAGCCAATGGCCAACCTACCCCCTAGGCCAACCAACCCCGCTCTCCCCTACTTCAAGTATTTTTTTCAACTCATAATATTTAACACTATGAGTATAGAAAATTGAAGAATTCGTCAAGCCAGGGTATGCCAATAAATCCCCCTGTGTGAGGCAGGTTGGCCTAGAAGGTGAGGTTGTTTGGCCATCTCATTCAAGTACTGTCTGACACATATTATTTGTATTAAAAGCTGTACTATAATGGTATAATGATTTTGAATCGGTTTTTAACAGCTATTAAGGGAAAATAGAATTAAAAATGGCGGAATTTTGCTATACGGCTGCATTTATTTCAATTGAACAAAATTATATAACAGCAGAGGTTAGAAAAATGTCATGGCTTAGAAGCATCATTGCATTAGAATAATGTAAACAAATTTTTCATAAAACAAAACGAATTCCACACATCTTCAAAAACTTTAGGTAGGATAAATATTCTTAGGCGAACAATAACTCCTCTCTAAATACCTACCAGTCCTCAAAAGTCAATAAAGAATGTTTTTTTGGCATCACAGATCAGTTTCGGTAGTGGAATTCTTTTAACAACATCGGCGAGGGGGTATCATATGTCATCTTTCTTTTTTTGGCCATGCCCAAAACTCATGCTTCTTTTCCATTGTGCTGACTAATACATCTGTATCATCAATTGCAGACACGATTCCTATTTCTTGGAATTTCTTGCCCCCTTAGTTCACATCAACATATTCGCCACTGTACCAACAAACCCCAGTTGAAGAGAGGCAACTAGCCGCACAGGAACAACAAAAAACTGGTTAGTTGAAAGCTAACTAAATAAAATATTTTCATGAGCCAGGATTAATATAATATTCATCAATCATGAATACCTAATTAAGGTTAATTATTATTATCTTCACCTAGATTTACCTTTAAGAAATGTAATTTCTGTACTAGGATCTTCTTCTTTGGAAACAGCAACAGCATAATATTCTGGAACACCTAAATTATATACTTCAGCCATGATTGGCACAAGACTATAATGCAGTCCACTAGTGTAGATGTCTCCAGCATCAAAAACTGATATGTCGGCATCACTGTAACATTAACTTTAATTTAATTTACATAATAGAAAAACAATGCCCAATAAATTAAATTTATGTAGCATTACATAGCAAGTCAAATTCAAACTTTTTTCAAAGTCAATTGAACCAAACTTAGGGAACTGTAAGGGGAACCAGATATAGTGTCCTGGTTTAAGATGGGAGGTAGAAGATGGATGGGCCATGGAAATCATACAAATCAGGAAAGAATCCTACAAGAAAGGAAAGAAAAGACGAATAATAGAAGGATGTCTAGATGGAAAAAGAGGAAGGTAGTCTCTACGATGGCTGAGGATGTACTTGGCTGATTTCAAATCAATGAGTGTGGACATGTTACAGTTAAATTTTCGTTAAGGCATTTAAATTTAATTTAAAATTTCGTCAAGGCAACAAAACAAAGGAAATATATTTTTTTAGTCAGAGCAGCTGGGAACTAATTAAAATCATTATATAGATTTAGTATAAAAAATAGAAATAGCTATGTTCATGTGATATAGTTAAATAATTAATGATAGATAGCATTTATAATTTATTTGAAATAAAAATAATTGAGGTGAAAGATCAACTATAGAAACGAAAGTGATAGTGTGCGACCGAGTGGTGGCCGGCAAAAAAATAATGTGGTTGGATTTACACAAATTTCCTACGGTTTAACCGGATGATTTTGAATGGACCTTCGTGTATTATTCACCAAGATAGGAGTGCAAAATTGAAACTGGAGAAGACGGACGAATAACAAAATTTATTCTATTTTCAGTGAAAAAGATGTCGTTCTGACAATGAAGGTGGGAAGACTGCGATGGGCTGGCCAAGTGGCTAGAATGGACGACGAGGCAATCCCTAAGAAGTTACTGCCTCAATCCCTCCATGACACTAGAAGAAGGGGGAGACCGAAACTCAGGTGGTCTGATGGTGTTGCGGGATCACACCGGCACAGAACAGAGATGACTGGAGGAAGCTGGTGGAGGAGGCCAGGACTCGTCAACGAGTTGTAGCGCCAAGATAATAATAATAATAATAATAGTTCACTCAATAGTACATTTTGATTTCTTTGATTCTTTGGTTTGATTTATTTTCCTTTGGTATGCTGACAACATTATGCTCTAAATTAATTTTTTAATTCTATCCATACTTTCATTATTTTTTTTTTTCCTTTTCTCCTTCTGTGTATGTTTAACAAGTTAGGTGCGGCATCGGTTCCCGGAGTCCAATGTCTTACATTCCCATCTTAACAGCCGATTATCACCTGAAAATGTCCGAAAGGCCAAACACCTCAAAGACTCAATTTAGTCGATTTTTAATGAGATTATTGCAGCAAAAGTTGCTAACAGATGAAATTCTGTTGTTTTTTAGAATCGGATTCTGGGGTCCGATACAGGCCATCAGTAATAAAACAAGACCACTGGACGGCATAACCCTTCCGCGTCCGATAATATTGCAAAGAATACCTTTATGGTTATCTTTAATACTTCTTACTAAGTCTGTAATTATAAATAAAATACTGATATTTGCTTTATTTATTTTATATAAATTCATTTCTTTAAAAAGAATTTTTTTTTTATCATAGAGAGAGGATCATTTGTGGCAGAATGACCCGATTTCAGTGAAAGAGTTCGAGGACTTTCCGACAACCAATATGGTTTTCAGAAAGGAAGATCGACTATCGAGGCAATAGACTTTGCGATCAGATTTGCTTGAGAAGCAATCGCTGGAATAAGATAGAGAAGGGGTGGAAAAAAGTTCTGCGCCATTATAGCATTGGACATAAGAAATGCTTTCAATTCAGCAAGATGGGACTGTATTATGGAAGGACTGGAAAAGATGAATGTTCCGCAATACCTCATAAGGATTATTATCAGTTATTTTACTGATATAATCTTGTTTTATAATACAGATAATGGAAGTAGAACCTATAAGATCACAGGCAGCGTTCCCCAAGGTCCTGAATTAGTGCCCTTGTTATGGAATATAATGTATGATACGGTACTGAGGCTCCCCATGCCGGAAGGAACTGTAATACTGGGTTTTGCAGATGATCTGGCAATAATGGTACGTGGAAAACTACTGGAAGAGATAACGTACAACGCTAACAAGGCAGTACTTACGATTCGCCAGAGGCTTTCATCAGTAGGCCTCCAGCTTGCTGATCATAAGACTGAAGCAGTCCATTAGATATTTGGGTGTGCAGATTGATGCCAGGTTGCGGTTCGACGAACACCTGCACTTAGCTAGCTCCAAAGCAGCCTGAGTTATGAATGCATTAGCTCGAATCAGGCCAAATATCGGTGGAGAAGACTGTTGGCTAATGTAGCCAGTTCCACGCTGCTATGCGTGGTACCGATATGGGTTAATGTCTTCCAAGTTCAGTCATATGCCCGTAAAGCTATCAGTATGCATCTAAGAAATGCACTGCGGGTTGCTCAAGCGTTTCGCACTGTTACCTATGATGCTGTGTGTTTCATCGCTGATATGCCTCCGATTGATCTTCTGGTGGTGGAACGTAATCGAATTTATCATAGAAGACATGGACAGCCAGATTCTCACTGTGGTAGAAAAAGAAGAGAGAAGGAATACTTTGGAAAGTTGGCAAAGACGATGGGATTCATCATCTTCTGTAAGATGGACCCACAGGATGATTCCCGACATTTCAATACGGATCGCCCGCAAACATGGAGAGGTTGACTATTAGCTCACACAACTGCTTACCAGACATGGCTGCCTCAGAGCCTATCCAGCCAGATTTAAGTTAGAAAAGGAAGCTTTGTGCATTTGTGACCTCGCAGACGAAATGGTTGAACACATGTTCTTTTGTTGTAGGAGCTTAGCCAAAGAGAAGGAGCAGCTTGACGTGATCCTGGGGCAGAAACCTATCCCGGAAAACTTAGTTTCATTGATGCTGATCAAGCAACAGAATTGGAGGGCTGTTGCAGACTATGCCGCAGAAATCAGCAGGATCCTTAGAGCCCAGGAGAGGAAAAAGAGAGGCCAAGTAATGGCATCATAAAGAAATAAAGAAGTAGGCACTTAGCCAATCGGCCCCCCAGTGAAGTAATGCATGAACACGCACACCCTCAAGACAGCAAAGGGTAAATACAAATGTCCAGTAGTAAAAATAGTCCAATAGTAAAAAGACGTGCAAATGTCTTTTCTTTACTGATTAGGAGTTCGAGTGTCCTATCCTTAACCGGGTAATTACAACCTCCTCCCGCCTGTTAGCTCTTACCAAACTTTTTCATGAACTTTCCCAGTCTCATGTTGTCTAGACCTTCCCTTCCTAAATCCACATTGCGCAGGGGACAGTAGCAAACGTGTCTGCAGATACCACAATAAGTGTTTGATAACCATTTTCTCAACAAGGAAGGTGGGGCAAAAGAAGAAGAAGAAGATAAGAAGTCATCCAATATTTCTTAAACAGATGGTATTGTAATGCAATGAATTTTTGTTTTCTTCAACATTTTATAACACTACCATTATTATTAGTTCTATTTAGCTACCCTATTGTATTTCTGGTTAGTTTTTAATTATTTAATATCAGTTCATAAATCTCAAGTTTTTATGTCTTTTTAAGTTTAATTTTAGTTATAAAGTTACTATCATTATTAAGATTTTCACATTACCCTATTCATAACTATGTTTTGTCTGCATCTTGTTCATTTAACCCTAAAAATGACTTGCATTCAAATCTACCTTCTAAACAAAATAATTTCATAAACCATTAGCAGATTTTTAGATCACCACCACGGACAAATTTTTCCTTAAAAAAATGCTAACAATAAATAATTATATGGACTATTCAAAAACACAATAAATTTCATGATTTTAACTTACCCATTCCTAATGGCCTGCATACAATGGATGTGATTATGAGCTTTGTAGCAAACAAGATCTGGCTGCAATAATTGGGCTTTTAAAGCTATCTGAAACATAAAATAACTCAAATGAACTGTCATTTATTGATAGTTATTCGGAATATTATTGAGTTCTGGTGGGAGTGTATCTCATGTCCACCTAAAGGCCATGTTTACGAACTACTCATACAAGTAATTGGTTTATTGTAATACATTATAATGATAATTTATTAGACAATAAAACAAAATACTACAGGGTCACTAAAAAATTTATTATATAATCGAAAGATAAGTAAGAAAAACCACTACAACCCATAAAGGGTCTTGGGTTCAGTACTATGTAAGGCACTGTTTCTTGGTCAGCGGTCGTGCAAGGAGTTGATTTGACCGTGATCACGCTCAACCGCCAGGTTCTTTCCCCTTAATTTTTCAATTAAGGGTACCCACTTTATAGAGGCTGGGTTTGCCCCAGGAGGGTCTCTCGGCCCACGAGACGAACTGTGGTGAATAATAAAGTTATCATAAGCCATGTCAGATTTGAACTCGGGACCTTAAGCACAGCAGTCCACTGCCTTACCAGTGGGCTACCCCGCTCCCGAAAGATAAGTAAGCATCACTCAAAACTTATTAGTTTAAAATTAAAATGGGATTGTTAAATATATAAGTGTTGGACAAAGTTAACTATAGTTTTAGTTGTATAATATAATGACTTAAAAATACTAGTTTTTAGTTGACAAACAACTACATTCTCAAATAAATTAATTGTTAGAATGCAGTCCAACCTAATATTTATTCAACTTATGTAGTTAAAGATGAATGAAAAGACTAAACAATTAACAGTCGTTCCATGTTCTAAACATATCCAGTTAAATATGTTTCAAATCACAAGACTATGAGTGGTATCCTAAGCAGACAAGGTGAGGAGCTTTGTCATCCATGCCCTTGGTCTATCCCTCTCCCCACTCCAATCACAACATAGCACCAGGCCTTCCATTTATGATAATAATTCCTATTTAGTTTCAGTTCTCATACTTTCACATCACTACCGTCATTTCTTTATTAATAAGAACTTCTTACACTATTAAGTAGTAATAATTAAAGTTAATAGGTATTAAAAGCTATGAAGTACTGTATAAGGGAGGGACTAGGGGCTCGATTTTGTCTTGAATATCGAGGCAGAAGTATACTTTTAGTCACTGTTCCATTACTTTTAAGCTTTTATTGTTTGTTTGATGTTCTGAATTATAATTTTACATCAATAAAAATGACTGAAACCCACATTGGTGTTACAATATGTTAAATAAAGTACCTGTAATCTCAAATGGGGTAACTAACAATATATATATACACAGGATGTATATATATAAATACAGGGTGACATTCTACTCGTGCGACAAACTTCACAAGTAAATTCTCCAATGCATGCCTAAGTCTGCTCTTATATATACATAAAACCAAATAATGCTAACAAAAATTTCTTAAATACATCTGGTGTAATAAAATAAAATACAGATTTAATTTATTTAAAGAGTTGATCTTAAATTGTGCTAAACAAATAAATTATAATTTTTTTTTTTTTTTAACAAAACCCTGGATCTTCCTCTAAATAAAAAAATGATATGTAAAACAAAGAATTTTACCATGCGTTACTTATTAGAGTGATAAAAGAGTTCTGTATTTGAGAAAGAATTAAGCATAACATTTAAAAATTAATTACAATCTGTACATCAATAAACTTGGAAATATTGGCTCCAAATTCCTTCTTTCATTGGTCAGAATTTTTTATGTCATTTTAGGTGTATTTTACACTCTTAATGTGATTTCAGACTGAAAAAAATATATCACTCACTGTTTGGCGCTACAGTCCTTGTAGGACCTGGGCCTCTGCCACCATTCTTCCCCATTCCTCGCGGTCTCCAGCGAGGCTCCTCCAATTTCTGATCCCCAGTTTTCTTAAGTCTTCCTCTAGGTCGTCAATACACCTACGCCTGGGTCTGCTCCTTTTCTTCTTCCCTCCTGGTGTACCATTTAGCAACATTTTAGGCAGCCTACAGGGCTCCATTCTTTCAACGTGTCCCAGCCATTTTAGTCTGCCCTTCTTGACAGCACATAGGATATCAGGCTCCCTATACAATTCTGTTAGTTCGGCATTGCTTCTGATTCTCCACCTGTGCTCTTCTTAGACGGCTCCAAAGATCCTCCTCAGGACTCTTCTCTCCCAAACCAGGAGAGCTCTTCTGTTTTCCTTGGTCAAAGTCCACATCTCAATGCCATACATTACCACTGGTCTAATTATCCTTTTGTATAGCATTAGCCTTGCTTTCTTAGAGAGGCTTTTGTTAAGTTTTTATCAAACTTAAGAATTTTTTTGTTCCTAAAAAATTTGGTTTTATGTTTATAGAAGAATATGATTTTATGTTTAACATCTATGACTTATTTAAACTTACTAATTTTCAGCTATTCATTCATTTCAAAACAATTAAACCTTTTAAACATTCTAAGTGAACTTTTGAGTTTATGTTTTTTGCCTTTCTAGATGATTTTGGCTTTGCTTTCTATATTTAAACACGTTAATTTTCCTTAATTCAGCAATTCCAAATGGTTAAAACTCCCAGAGCGTTCTAATTTACTAAATTAAAACATGTACTTACAACGTGGTTTGCCAATTTTATGTTCCCGCGATGTTTTTCTTATAAAAACACTTGTGTCATCTTTTTACACTGTCTAGATTATGTTTCAATAGGTTTTTCACTGAAACCCGGCTTAAGGTCTGGCCACACATGTCCGCACCGTAGCATTAATATAGGTTATGTTCAGAATATTTTTAATTTAACTTACATATTACCTTTAGTTATGCCTAAAGTTCAGGCCACACATGTCAGACAAAGGCCACTTTAGGTATAACTAAAGGTAATATGTAAGTTAAATTAAAAATATTCTGAACATAACCTGTATTATTGCTACGGTGCGGATCCGGTGCGGACATGTGTGGCCAGACCCTTATTTGTGAGAATTTGAGCATTTATCACTATTGATGGTTATCTTTGCGACAGGTTACGTATTCACGTTCAAAAGCTCAAAGCACTCGCTGAGTTTTTTCTCTAATTTTCGTTTTTCTCGCTTTGAGCACTTTTAGCTGTCTAATTATGTTCAATAAAATCTAAAAGCACTTCTAATTACCAGCTTTTATTTTTAACATGCTTATAATAGTCTTTTTGCGTTTGCCCTTTGCTGAAGTTAGAAGTCTCGCGGTCGCTCTGTCTCGACCCACCGCCATCTTGGCTAACTTCACACCGCTTTCTTCCGAAGGGAGAAACTTCTTTGGGCAACCAAGACCAAACGTCTTTTTGCGTTTGCCCTTTGATGAAGCCAGATCTTAGAAGTCTTACGGTCACTGTCTCGACCCGCCGCCATCTTGGCTAACTTCACCGCCATCTTCCGAGGGGAGAACTTCTTTGGGGCAACCAAGACCAAAACGGATGAACTCGCTGTGGTTCCTTCGCTGAGGAGAACTTCTTTCAATTGTCTCTACATTGCGTCTGCTGTCAGCCTGCAGGCGACCTCTCCTCGCAGCCCAGCGTCTCTGCTACACCAGCTTTCACCACTGAAGCTTTGTATCGTAACTATATTACTTAAAAATGGTTCTTTTGATAATTTTGTATACATGTCTTTAATTAGCTGGCCAGCTACTCTTTGTAACTTAGCTATAATTAGTTATAGTCTAGCAATCTTTTATTTTTATTTAGCAGTCTTGGATTGTACCTCAGCTAAAGACTCATTCCATTACAAATTATTAATTGTTTCTGTAATTTACATGCTAAATTGTGAGCTGAGTTGGGGAACCCTGCAGAGCTGGCAGTTAGCCGAACGCAGAACACTGTTAGCCGGATCACCCGCATCAACTTGCACCTCTCAGCGAAGGACCCAGCATCTTCAGCTGTTTTCAAGCAAACTTCAAGGGTGCAGTAAAGGGCAAAGAGCAGGTCTTCGGCTGTTTCCCGGTGGTCTTCAGGGGTGCGGTAATCAGCTTCCGGCTAAATATCAGGTGAGTGCCAGTTTCTGTAACCCTAGGTTAAGGTCCACCTCCCCAGGCTTCTCTCTCACAATTCATTTGGTTACAGTTCGCAACAGTGTTGGGTTCCCCTTCAGATTTGATCAGTTCGCCGCTGTCTTAATTGCAGAAAATTGGGATCACTGGAGGAGGAGAAGAGGAGCATTATTTTTATTTTGTTTTGGACTGTCTTTTTTTTGTAATAAAACCAGTTTGTTTTCTTTTTCTTTTATCTCTGGTTCTTCTTCTGTATCGGAGAGCTTCTGGCAGGGCATATAGGCATCTGGTTCCTGCTACCATTCTGCCTATAATTTAAACTTACAGTTTTCCAACGCCAGGTCGTGATATCTTTCAAAATCGATAAAAATCTAAATTATTCCGAAATGTTTGAGAATCAGACCATGGTATATTAATATTGACCATGGTCAATATTAACTTTTTTAATCATTTTATGGTGGTGAATGGTACTGGTGAAATTTGTCGCACGAGTAGTATGTCACCCTGTATACTGGGTGTCCCAGACCTAGTGTAAAAAATCTGGTGCGTGCGCGCAACACACAACTTTCACTTACCAACTTACTTAGATTAGAATTGACATGTTTTTTTAATTGCCATTTCTATAAATAATAAAAAAAAGATGACTTGATTTTGATTAAAAATGATTAAATAATCAAAATCATTAAAGCCGTTTTTGAGATATTCGAAAAAAATGTAAAAATTGGAAAAAAAGTTATGAAATAAAGAGCCCCCTGTGTTTGACCAATTTTGATGAAATTTTGGCTGTCGCATCGTGAGCATATACATACACCAAATATCCATTCTGATCAAAATCATTACAGCCGTTGTTGAGTAAATAAAAAAAAAACATGTGAACATAAGAAAAAGTTTATTAAATAAAGTACCCCCTCCGTTTCACCAATCTTGATGAAACTTTGGCTGTTGCGTGGCGGGGATATACATACATCAAATATCAAGTTTAATCAAAATCGTTAGAGCTGTTTTTGAGAAAATCGAAATAAACGTAAACATTGGACAAAATTCTTTAAATTAAGTACCCCCTCCGTTTGACCAATTTTGATGAAAATTTTGCTGTCACATCGCGGGCATATACATATACCAAATACCCAATTTCAGTTTTGTACGGCCTATAGTTTTTGAGCTAGTCTGATCACACACACGCACGCACGCACGCACGCACGCACACACACACACACACACACACACACACAGACCATTTCGCGGGATTTGGTTATTTGGACCTAGGGGACCCCAAAACGTGTATTTCCGTTGAAAACCGGAAGTCGAAATGTTTCACGATCACAATACTTTCCTTACTATATATTTTATATATAGGTAAGTGAAAGTAAAAATATATAAATTAGCTTTGAACTTCCCATGTGTTAGAGTTAGTTTTACTTTTTTAAGACTAGAAAGGACAATGTATGAATCCTAAATAATATAAAAAGGGTAATATTAATCTAAAAGTAAAAAAATCTGGTGCGTGCGCGCAACACACAACTTTCAATTACCAACTTACTTAGATAAGAAATTGACGTGTTTTGTTAAATATCATTTCCCAAAGTCACACATTTTTCTATATTCATATCTTATTTTTGTTAATCGTTAAAGCCGTTTTTGAGTAAATAAAAAAAAACACGTGAAAATGTTACAAAATTTATTAAGTAAAGTCCCCCCTCCGGTTAATAAAATTTAATGAAATTTTAACAGTCATATCTCGGGCATATACATACATCAAATACCCAGTTTGATCAAAATCGTTAAAGCCGATTTAGAGTAAATAAAAAAAACACGTGAAAATGTTACAAAATTTATTAAGTAAAGTCCCCCCTCCGGTTAATAAATTTTGATGAAATTTTTACAGTCATATCTCAGGCATATTAATACATCAAATACTCAGTTTAATCAAAATCGTTAGAGCCATTTTTGAGAAAATCGAAAAAAACCTAAAAAGTTATTAAGTAAAGTACCCCCTCCCTTTAAGTAATTTTGATGAAATTTACGCTGTCACATCGCGGACATATACCTACACTAAATACCCAATTTCATGATCGCACGGTTTATAGTTTTTGAGCTAGTCTGTTCACACACAGACACACACACACACACACACAGACCATTTCGCGGGACTTGGTCATTTCGACTCAGGGGACCCCAAAACGTGTATTTCCGTTGAAAACCGGAAGTTGAATTTTTTCACGATCGCAATACTTCCACTTACTATATATTTCATATATAGGTAAGTGAAAGTAAAAAAATTCATTAGTTTAAATCAAAAAAACACTTTCTTTAAAATAAATTAAACTTTTTTCTTCTCTTCCACTAAAATTTGAAAAATTCTACATGAAAAATGTTGAAAATAAAAAATAATATTATTATTGTAGAACCATATTTAAATGGATTATTGCAGCGCTGTCCGCTCAAAATGTCCTCCATTACTTTAGATGCAAGCTTATCGTCAACATTTTTACTTTCACTTACCTATATATGAAATATATAGTAAGTGGAAGTATTGCGATCGTGAAAATTTTCAACTTCCGGTTTTCAACGGAAATACACGTTTTGGGGTCCCCTGAGTCAAAATAACCAAGTCCCGCGAAATGGTCTGTGTGTGTGTGTGTGTGTGTGTGTGTGTGTGTGTGTGTGTGTGTGTGTGTGTGTGTGTGTGTGTGTGTGTGTGTGTGTGTGTGTGTGTGTGTGTGTGTGTGTGTGTGTGTGTGTGTGTGTGTGTGTGTGTGTGTGTGTGTGTGTGTGTGTGTGTGTGTGTGTGTGTGTGTGTGTGTGTGTGTGTGTGTGTGTGTGTGTGTGTGTGTGTGTGTGTGTGTGTGTGTGTGTGTGTGTGTGTGTGTGTGTGTGTGTGTGTGTGTGTGTGTGTGTGTGTGTGTGTGTGTGTGTGTGTGTGTGTGTGTGTGTGTGTGTGTGTGTGTGTGTGTGTGTGTGTGTGTGTGTGTGTGTGTGTGTGTGTGTGTGTGTGTGTGTGTGTGTGTGTGTGTGTGTGTGTGTGTGTGTGTGTGTGTGTGTGTGTGTGTGTGTGTGTGTGTGTGTGTGTGTGTGTGTGTGTGTGTGTGTGTGTGTGTGTGTGTGTGTGTGTGTGTGTGTGTGTGTCTGTGTGTGTGTGTGTCTGTGTGTGTGAACAGACTAGCTCAAAAACTATAAACCGTGCGAACCTGAAATTGGGTATTTAGAGTATGTATATGCCCGCAATGTGACAGCAAAAATTTCATCAAATTTGCTCAAATTTAGGGGGTACTTTATTTAATAACTTTTTAATTTTTTTTCGATTTTCTCAAAAACGGCTCTTTAATAAATTTTGTATCATTTTCACGTGTTTTTTTTATTTACTCAAAAACGGTTTTAACGATTTTGATCAAACTTGGTATTTGATGTATTTATATGCCCGAAATATGACTGTAAAATTTTTATCAAAATTGATCAACAGGAGGGGGGACTTTACTTAATAAATTTTGTCCAATTTTTACCTTTTTGATCGATTATCTCAAAAACGGCTTTAACGATTTTTATCAAATTCGTTATGTTTAATGAAAATTAGTTGTTATTTAATATCAGGTAAGCTTTATCATTATTAAAATGTTCTGAGGGGGCTTTAATGGGGAAGGGGCCTTTTTTGTTTTTCTATAAAGTACCTTTGTTTTAGTTTATATTGAGAAATTAACGTCTCTCATCACGCCTAAAAATAAGAAATGGCTAAATATGATATATGAAGAAAATCAACTAAACATATACAGGAGAAAAAAAGAAAAATATTCCGTCAACTCATAAAACACCTTGAGCTCACGCATGCGCCGTACGCCTTTAATGACAAACCAATGCGTTATAATTAAAGCTGTTCTGTTCATTTGAGAAGTGGCAATGAACAAAACGCATTAATTTCTAATCTAAGTAAGTTGGTAAGAGAAAGTAGTGTGTTGCGCGCACGCACCAGATTTTTAATCTAAGTATGTTGGTAAGTGAAAGTTGTGTGTTGCGAGCACGCACCAGATTTTTCATTTTATTTTTAGATTATTATTACCCTTTTTATATTATTTAGGATTCATATATATTTCTTTCTAGTCTTAAAAAAGTAAAACTAACTCTAACTCATGGGAAGTTCGCATCCATTACTTTGGTTGCAGGCTCTAGCGCGCTTCCTCATTTCCCCAGCAGTGACATTCTCTAGGGATTTTTTCATCAGAAAAACTTCTTTTTGACTCAAAAGGTGAAGTCCAATTGTATCATGGGTCACACCTATAAAAAGCTAACTAAATTCTGCAGTTTTCAGGAAATTTTACAGCTTCTAGGGTGCTCCAGTAGTGAGTGAGGAATTTTCAAAAACTATTAAAAATTTAAGTTTTAATAAATGTTTTGTGTTTTGCACGTTGAAAGGCCCACGGAAAATGGATTTAAAATAACTAGACCCATTTCATCTTTTAGAAAATTTAATGCTGATTGAGAAAATATCATCGTTTTTGTTTCTACGCTAAACCAAAGTAGAGAAATCTGTCACTTTTCAGAAAAAAGTAAGATTTTAAAAATAAAAACAAAAAAATATATATCTCCTCAACAGATTGAGATAGGAAACTCGTTTCTGCGCCATTCTACCCCATTTAACATGCAGTATTACCCATTTTTTTTTTTACACTAGGTCTGGGACACCCAGTATAAATATGTATATATTTCATTGGTCCAAGATGGCGGACAAGGTAAACTTCTTACAAAATGTTATTGCACTCTTGTTACCAGTTGGGCAGTTTGTAACATTAAGGAAGGATTTGAAAGACGATGTGTTGAAAGCTATAAGCCTTCTGCAGGATCTACAACGAGAACTGGACCAGGGAACTAAAGATACATCAAAAATAGGTAAGCATGTGGGGACCACTGGCGATCTAACCTATTCCCGCGTTCTGTAATCCAAACCTCTTCCAACTTCCCATAAATTAATTATATCTAACGCGACTCCAAAGGCTGATACTGAAGTTTCAAAAAAACATTTTATAAGTCTAATTAATCCAATCGAAATGAAGGTGGGGATTAAAAACCTTAAATCAACCAAAAACGGTCTCCTTATCGTTGAAACTAAAAACAAAAACGACAAATCTAAACCCCTACAAAAATTAAAACCCACAATAATCATAAAGAATGTTCCTATTGAAGCAAATAAACATAACCTCACTAATACTATTCGATCCCAAAACGAAGAGCATGGAATCTCAGAAGACGAAATTACACTACTGCATTTATTATAGAATCAAAACATAATAAGGAGTGTAGGCATGCTGCACTACATGTTCCTTCAAGAGCGAGGAAGATCCTGCTCAACTCCCGACTGAAGCTGTTCTACAGCACTGCTCGGCGGAGGACTACCTATCTCTTCGTCGCTGCGGATGCTGTTTAAGGTTTAACCATAGTACCAATAAATGTGTAGCTACCAACTATACCTGCCCGTTCTGCTCGGAGGGACACCAATCCAGGGACTGTCCAAACAAGGAGAAGAAGGAGGAGCATAAATGCATTAATTGCATTAACTACAATAAATACTGCAAAGCCCATCAAAAGGTATGTGTTTCCCATTCCTCATTTAGTAACATGCACCCTACTCAAAAATTCTTCCTCAACAGGCTAATTCAAAATACTGACTATGACTAACTAATATGGGGCCAATAGACTGGATAACTGTTTTAATAGAATCTTTATTGCTTATAGGCACTTATCAAATGCATATCTTGTCTCAGGGTGATTATAAAACTGCTAATAAAACGCATCTAGTAATTATTATTCCTTGTATAATTTGCTTATTCCCTAGATTTTGTGTAACAGATCTCATATTTCATTATAAACAAGTTAACCTCTCTCAACTTTCAGCATTCGATCAATTAAATAGAAAACATAAAAACACATGTTCAACTGCCTGCCTAACCTCATTGTCATACAATAGAAATATTTATTTATACTATCGAAAATCTACAAATTGCGTTAATAAATTCTTTATTATACACTTTATTCTGCCTATAATCCCCTGGATAACACCCAGAGATTAGTGGTCATAAATTTGAAAACAAAAATTTAGTTATATCTACTAGTTTTACCAGAATCGAAATTCATTCGGCTAATTTAATATTATCGATATCTCTTATACAGTCGCCCCACTTTTATTTTTAATTTTCATTATGAATACCGTTACTAATAGTAACTACCAACTTAATTTTGCTCAACTAAACACAGCAAATTGGCCATGGAACCATTGTCAAACTCTATTGAACAAAACGGTATTGACATTGCAATTATCCAAGAGCCATATTTAGGTAAAAAATTACCCAATTTGAAATACACAAAGTACCAAGGAGATGAAAATGACTCCCGCTCTCAAATAATCATAGCAAACAAAAACATCAACTCCATCATGCATACTGAATATTGTAACAGAGATTTAACATTTGTAGAGGTTAAAGTTAACTACCAATCATACATAGTTATCAGTTTCTATTTCAATATTACGCGAGACATTAACATCAATATCATTAAACACGAACGAATTCTAAATATGTTTGCTAATAAAAAAAATTATTATAGGAATAGACAGCAATGCAAGATCAACGTTATGGTAAGACAATATAACAAACTCTCGTGGAAGTTGCTTAGAGGCATTCATTGTAACTAACAACTTATACATTCTAAATCAAAACCAAAACCTGCCCATATTTGACGGAGCCAATGGATCTAGTAATATTGACCTTACTTTGATAACAACCAATCTAATAAATGACGTAGGGCATTGGAAAATTAAAACAAGCGAAAAATTTTCTGATCACCTCACACTAGAGTTCCAAATTAATCTTCATAAATCCAACCATCATACAACAAATATCACCGGGATCAAATACAAATATAATGATAATGACCTAAAAAAACTTCGAATTAACATTCACAAATGAAATTCGCAAAGAATTCCATATTAGTGGGGAAATAGATTCAGCAATCACACAAATTTTAAATAATGATAATCTAGAAGCAGTTATAACTAAATTTTCCAAAACTATTACAAAATCATGCAACAAATCGTTCAAAGTATACAACCCAAACTATAGAAGCAACAAAAATCTAAAATATAAACCAAAACCTTGGTGGGATGACTCGCTTACGTCATTAAGAACTAAAACGAACAAATTACGTAAAACGTATCAAAAACAAAAGGAAATGACGATTTAAAACTATCTAAGAAAAACGATTATTTGGACAGCAAACGCCTTTACAAAAATGCGATTAGAAGGAACAAAATGAATGCGTGGAAGGAATATTGTAGTAATATCGATCCTCTAAATCCGTGGGGCTGGCCATATAAGTTTTCAAATGATAAACGTCATAAGAAGTTGGCGATAAACACGCTACAGAAGGAAGACGGAACTTTTACTACTTCATTTTATGATACTTATGAATATATTTTGGACTCTCTAATCAAAACAGACAACCCACTGACAGACACAGACTTGATATCACTAAAGATCCAGTTGCTCAAAAGGACTCCCCTTTAACCGACGAGGAAATTCATAAAGTTATAGATAATTTAAAAAACAAAAAATCACCAGAATTAGACGGCATTATAGGAGATATCTTTAAATGAATTTTTATTAAACTTCCGAAATTCATATCTGCCCTGTACAAAAAATGCTTTGAATTATGCATATTTCCGAAGCAATGGAAAAACTCGAAACTGATCCTGATAAACAAAATAGGAAAACCCAATGTCTCAATGTCCTCTATAAGACCGATATCACTGATTCCTACAGCAGGGAAAGTTTTAGAGAAACTAATATATAGTAGGCGTTCTCATTATATACATACCAATAACCTAATGCATCCCAACCAGTTTCGTTTTAGACCGCAAACATCAACAGTGGATGCTCTGACAAAAGTGTTGTCATTTATAAGAGACTCACTTACATCCAAGTCCAATGAAGTGATGATCTCTCTGGATATAAAGGGTGCATTTGATAACGCCTGGCCATCAATTATATACACATTGAAAAAAATACAATGCCCACTAAACATATATCGACTAATTAAACACTTTGTTCAGGATCGCACATACTTAACTATGGGGACAATAACATTAAAAAAATCACAGACCTTAGGCACCCCTCAGGGCTCAAGCATCTCACCTATATTGTCGAACTTAATTGTCAATAATTTGCTAGAACAAGATTTTCCTACCAACACCGATATAATAGCTTTTGCAGATGATTTAATAGTTCTAATTAGATCAAAACACCTTAATGAACTCCAAATCTTAGCCAATTAGGTGACGCGATTAACAAATGCTTGGGCTCATGAGCACAAATTAACTTTCAATAATGACAAATCTAATTACATAATTTTTTCAAAAAAATAGGAAACACCAGATATTAACAAATGGCTACAAAATAAATTGATCAAAAGGGTAAAATCGATGAAATACCTAGGTGTTACGTTAGACCATAAACTAAACTGGAACACGCACATCGACAGACTTTATTACAAATTACTACGGCTTATTAAACATTTATCTATTGCTGCTCGTAATCTATGGGGACTATCAACACAAGCACTACGCATACTGTATAAAGGAGCTGTACTTCCATCACTAACGTACGCAATCAATATTTGGCAAATTGGATTAGACCGCAAACATAACCTTACAAAACTCCAGAGAATTCAAAGGCTGATGGCTTTAAAAATAATAAAGGGCTTTAAGACAGTTTCCTACAATGCAGCTTGCTTGCTAGCAAAAATTGTGCCCATCGACCTCATTATGATTTTGACCTATTGGAGATGTGGTTTGGCCACGCCCACCTCGAGCAGGTATATCGGTCCCAGCTGAAGAGCAGGAAGCAGAAGGCAGCCGCCGAGACTATTCAAGAGTTCGAGGCAGACGTTGCCAGGATGATAAGACTTGCTTATCCAACAGCCCCAGAAAGTTTGTTGGAGTGCTTAGCAGTCCATGCATTCCTCAACGGCTTAAGGGACTTGGAGCTTCAGAGAGCGGTGCGGCTTGCTCGCCCTAAATTGCTGGTGGATGCACTAACCATAGCATTGGAGTTTGAGGCGGCTACCGAGGCTTCTCGTAGCTATGGATGGGTCTAGACCAGGCGTACCACCGACCGTGACAAGGTGAACCACAGAGACCTAGAAGGTGTTCTTCTCAGGGGTTGCGAAGGCTTAAGACTCGCAGAGAAGACCCTTCCGGTGTAGGAACTGCGGGGAGCCAGCAATAACTGCAGACTTTGAGAATCTTGTTTTAGAAATTTTAAAAGTCCTAGAATCCCGGAAAAGGAGACCCGTGCAGTGCTGGAGCTGTGGGGAGCTCGGACACATTAGGAGATCCTGCAAAGGAAAGGTCGTTTCTAACACAGGAAAAATAGGACACGCCAATACCTGGAGGATAAAAGCTTCCCGGAGCAGTCACCAAGGTGCTTCCCCAATAATGGTAACCTCCTTGGGACACCGAGACGACAGCGCATATGTGGATGGCAGCGTCAACGGCAAGAGGCACACGATGCTGAGTGACACTGGAGCTACGAAGACTATAGTCTCTTCAAGTGTGGCTGGCAAGAAAAGACTGACGCCTTCCAGAGGGCAGCTGAGGACTGCGACCGGAGAAGGAGCCAAGGTATTCGGGGAAACCGAGGTAAAGTTACAGTTAGGCTCAAACCGTATCTCACGTTCGGTCCTAGTGGCTTACATTGAAGAAGATATAGTCCTCATGAACGCGTATGGCTTTCAGCTCGACCTGGAATGGAGGAGTGTCAAGATCAGTGGAGAGGTGCTGCCCTTACAGAGTCGGGGACCAGCCGGTGTGGTAGCCACCGTGGAACAGAGTGTAAAACTTCCTTCAAGGGATAAGCGCTCAAGTATTCTCTAAGGTTGAGACTTCGGCGTCGATTACCTCGTTGGTTCGGCAGTACGAAGAGCAAGCTGAAATACAAGCATTAGAGCAGGGTGATTTAAAGCGTCGATCCATCATTGCCTCGAGAAGAGAATCAAAATCACCCTATCGCTGTCAATAAGAGACACGTCGCCAGCGATCGGATGAGGAGACAAAGCGGGAGCAGGGCCAACCAGGTTGGATACGAAGAAGGAGAACTTGCTTGGCTCTACGACCCAAAAGGAAGGCGAGGACCATACGTGACTAAGAAGCACATCAACGATCTGGTCTACAGGGTGTTCAAGTACCCCAAAGGAAAGCCCATTATCGTCCATAATGATCACTTGGCGCCATATACGGGGAACCATGAAGAAGAACAAGTGCAGCGGATTACGGAAGAGACCTTTCGTTCGACCTAGGGAGCAGGCACGCATGGAAAAGAAGACATCCAGGAGGAATGTCCCTAAGGAGGGGGCAGTGTAACGTTAAACCGATAAGCAAATAAAAAAAAAACATATGGCGTAACCTCCCGGACCGCTTGTCAAAATAAGCGGTTGGAACGAACTGTTTGTGTCTAGATCTTTCCGTGATGGCGTAGAACTGCCCACATTGTTCTGGAATATTCCAGGCCTGACTATTTACGATTATATATAAGGAACAGTGACTCAACGAGTTAGTCGAAGGTGAAGTCTGTTTCTTGACTGTGTTGCTCAAGTCAAGTGTGTGTTATAACGTTATCAATTTTGTAACCTGCTCAAGTGTTTAAGTTGTAATAATTCATTGGCATTGTGACAACTGTATATAGGGACATACGATACCAACAAAGTATCGATACCAATACTCATTTGAGTATTTGGATCAAATAATCGATACCACCAAAGTATCGAAAGGAAAGTATCGATACTTATGTATCATATAAAGTACTAACAATATTATAAATAAAAATATATTTAATTAAAAAATATATATAAAATATAGCACTAGCTACATTATACCATTAATTAAATTTCGTGTTTTTATAAGTTGTTAATTATAAGATTGGTTTTATGGTACTTAATGTCAAATGAAATTGTATTTACTTACTATATTTATATTTTAATAAATACTCGGGGATGATTGATAGTCAAGAATTTCTGCCATAAAACATTTTCCTTATTTAACCGTTTCGATCCAAAATGGGGGTCTTCATCAGCGGTAAAACGAAACAGATATACGAGTATAAAATTTTACACTGTTAACTTCATGACTATCAGTCATTTCCGAGAATCTTATAGAAAAACAGTCGACTCAGAACCGATATCGGTACTGATTCAAGTATTTTACATTAGAATATATTCAAGTAATTTATATTCGTCGCCTCGAAATCTAACTGAACTTAACGATATATTGGTTCCGATACGCATTAAAAAAAGTTATGAAAAAAATACGCAAATGTTCTGAATTAAAAAGAAAATAAGTTTTTCATATTATCTTGTCAGACTGCTTTGATTTATTCGTAATAATTAAACAATGGTATCCCGTAAAATTTTGCCTTTTTCAATATAAAATAAAAAAATATTCGATGTTAAGTAAATACTTGTAATATTTATACAAAATGTAATCTATGTAGTATCAATTGTTTTATGATAACGGAACATTCTGGGGTTAAAATCAGAATTTTTCGGATAGAGCAAATAATTGTTGCGTAGCCCCTAGAAGCGCGGCGCCACCAGCGCGAAGCACATGAATTCATGTGATATAAACCATTATTTAGATTTGTTTTTCTTCGTATTATTTAGACCTTGCATTTTGGAAACTGTTTTATCAGTGCATTTTAATTAAATTAATAAATTACTAAGTTAACATTTTCTAATAAGTTAATGAGAATTTGAGAATCTTATTGATTGATGTCAAAACTCTCCAATTATAACATTAGATCGAGTTTACCATTCACTGTTGACGTCATTCATTCAACAGTGACAAAGTCACTGTGACTTTTAAGGAGCAGTCACTGGTCACTGCAGTGACAGAAAATGTCTGTCACACCCCACCACTAGTTCTGAACAGTGGCTCCTGCGCCGTTCAGTAAGGGGCCCTTCAGAGTAAGGCCCGATCCTCTAAAAAAGACCCTTTTGGGGGTGTACTTATCTCGGAAGAGGCCACGCCCAAGAGTCACTCTTCAGAACTTGTACCAAACTGGGTACTAGTTCTGATTACAACTCTTACCGTAAACTGATGTCTTATATCCTAATCCGACAGTTCCTACATCTTCTGACTTTGTTGAAAATACTTTTCGCCACTTAATATCCTTTCTTAATATTCCTATCCTGATATCGATACTGACTTTCAGTATCGATACCAATACTCATACTTGAATCCTTGGTATCGATACCAAAATACCCGGTATCGAAATGAAAGTACTTTATTCATATCGATCGGTATCGTACGTCCCTAACTGTATATTTCTGTTAAATAAATATTTGTTACCCACATAAGTGTTACTATATATATATATATATATATATATATATATATATATATATATATATATATATTATAATCATCCTCTCCAAGACTGTAAATCGGACCACTTTAAATGTGTTAACTCTGATAATTATAATAAACACACAAGTAATAGCCGACATAGTTATAGGAAATATTAATTCTGAAATAAATACATTTGAGAGTGTACGTATGTAATACTTTTGAAAACAGTAATATCGATTTGACTCTGTTAAATACACAAACATTTCGAAATAATCATATACGACATTGGAACATCTCTAGAGAAACTAACTTTTCGGATCACAACATTATAACTACTTATGAACTACACATGTGCTACTATTATCAATCTGAGGACCGCCAAAATAATTTTGTATATCTTACTCATAAAGCTGACTGGGACAGATTCATGGTAAATTTAGGATACCAGTTACGAAAAAATTTCCTTTTAAACACAGAGTTAGATATTTTTGATTAAACGGAAATAGAGGACAGAACTGTGGCTGAAATGGCACAATACCCCATTGACATGATTTCTGTAGAGATTACCAAATCCGTAAGGAAGGTGTGCAATATGTCCTTAAAAAGATCATGAAATAACAAAAGAAATTCAAGGAATCAGTGTACTGTGCCGTGGTGGAACAATGAGCTAACAGTTTTACTTAGACGTAGACAGACAAATAAGTTGTGGAAAATTTATCAAAAGACAAAAACTGATGACACAATACGAGAAACAAGAAGACTGGACTATATCTATAGTAATATGAAAAACTTATTAAAGTTGGAAAGCATTTACGACAAATACTATTGCGTGGAATTGGCCTTACAAATCAGCTGCTAATAAATTGAAAACCGTAACGTTACTTAAGACAGTAAATAATAACCAAGGAGAATACACTTCAGACATAGGTGATACGCAAAGGCAACTTTTGGATGATTTAATTAAGAATGACAGTTTTGATAATGACAACCATGTACACATGACTATGAGAACGAATATTAATGTACCTCCTACAACACCTGATGACATACCAATTGAAGATGGGGAAATTGCACAAATTATTAAAAATCTGGATACTAAAAAATCTAGCAGTATAGATAGAATCAGTCCTACTATAGTCAAGAGAGTTTTCGAATATTTTCCTAAAATTTTGTTACAACTATATAAATTACTTTTCAAAAGAAAGGAATTTCCAACAAACTGGAAAGAAGGTAAACTGGTTCACATCCCTAAAAGCGATCATAGCTCACTCAGACCAATTAGTATCCTTCCTGTCATTGGAAAAATATTTGAAAAAGTTATAAAAAATAGACTTATGCATTTTCTATTGTCGAAACAAATAATTGACAAACGACAATTTGCATTTCGACCTCAAACTGGTACGGAATATGCGATACACGCACTGACTGAGCACATAACCTCTGCCATAAATCATAAAAGTAATCTGCTAGTAGTAAGTTTGGATATAAAGGCAGCATTTAATACCGCGTGTTGGCCGGCGATACTAACTAACTTAAAAAAGTACGAATGCCCTCAAAATTTATTTCTACTGATTAAAAATTACTTAACTAATAGATCATTGTCAATTTATACTAACTACTATACGATCAACAAATAATTATCACTAGGTACTCCCCAAGGTTCCTGCCTGTCACTTCTACTTTGGAATGTAATCGTGAATACTGTTTTCGAAACTGAATTACCAAATGACACAACAATTTTGACTTATTCAGACGACGTTTTAGTTTTGGTCAAACTAAATAACTTTGAAGAACTGGTATATATTACAAATACAATCTTAACACGACTTATGCGTTGGGCTAACAGTAACAAACTTAAATTTAATATGGACAAATCAGAGTATATAATATTTTCTCGGAAAAGAGCAATACCCACCCTAAATATTATATTAAATTCCTCAGGACTGACACAACATGATGTTCTTAGAAATCTTGGAATTTTGTTCGACAGAAAACTGAATTGGAACCAACACATCAATAATATATACAACCAGACCTTACAAACAATTAATAGACTAGCAATTGCAGCAAGAGTCAGGTGGGGCCTCGGGTCAGAGGTACTGAAGGTCATTTACGAAGCAGCCTTGATTCCAAAGATGTTATATGGCGTACATGTCTGGGTTCAGGCAATTAGAAGAAAACGGAATTTAGACAAATTAAAGAGGCTTTAAAGGCTTATAGCCATAAAGGTGTGTAAAGGCTTTAGTACACTCTCATACGAGGCGGCAGTTGTTCTTGCTGGGATGGTACCAATTAATATGATTATTGACAAGAAGTCTGAATAATATAAAATTAAAAAACTACATACTAACTACAAAAACATATCACATGACCAAATAGAACTACCAATTCACTACAGCAAATGGCTTCACCCTGCATCATACATACATGTGCTTACACAGATATCCGTACCGAGCCCTCTTGACTCTGACATCACAGAAATATACACGGACGGTAGCAAGGAGGAAGGTAACGTTGGCTGTGCTTGGGTTGGTTTAGACAAACAGAATAACCCACTGGAAAAGCAGTATAAACTCGCGTCGTGGTGTTCAAACAACCAAGCCGAAAAACTAGCTGTCTTAAAAGCATTAGAGTACCTTACTGAAGCTCCTTCTACAACCCATTCACACATAATTTTACATACAGACAACATGAACATAATACATTTACTAAATAACATAAATATTCACGACCCATTGACTGAAGAAATTAGACTGAACATCTTAAAATTGATAGAGTACAATAAATTAGTTCAGATAAAATGGGTGAAAGGGCACTCGGGGGTCGATGGCAACGAAAGAGCTGACCAGTTAGCCAAAGAAGCGGCTATAAATCGGGTCCCTGTAGTTTCAGTAGCTGCCTGCCAACATGATATATCTGGTCTCTGTACTTTAGTAGCTGCCCACCAATGGCAAATATCGGGCTGCTTATCCTTTCCGTAGCTGCCCACTGCTATTAATAGCTGTTTTGTGACTGGCACACATTCAGTATATAACTAAGCCCAGAGTATGATTTATATTATTTCCTCGTGATACTGCACTTCAGTATTTGAGTGAACAGTGTTTGTGGATGTCAGAGAATTAGATATGCCTCCCAGTAATATAAGAGGGAATCATACCTCAAAGGCATCATTGAAACTATTATCGATTAAAATTGGAAAATCTAAAAACATAGAAGTAGGTGCTAGTTTTAAAGTACCATAATTATTTTACTTATGATGAACGGGCTAGTAAATAAATAAATGTTGCACATAGCACATAATCACAATAATTTTCAAGAAATACATAAGAAATAGTGTCATAGTAAAAAATAATCCTATAAAACAATGCATGAAAAGAAGAAAACAATGGTAAGTAATGAGGTATTGAGGGGACAGATCAGTAGAGAACGGGCGGGCTGTGAGGGACGGTAGGCTTCCTATAAGGCAGGCATGAAATTTTAATATTGAAACTTAAAACTAACAGAATTTCAAACATCTATAAATTACTGAACATAGTTACAGTTCTACTTCTACTTCTTACTACTATATCTTAACACCGAATGAGGATGGGACATATGCTGTCCCTTAGCAATTTGATTTTTTTTTTTCAATTTTCCTTCCCCAAAACTTAGATAATAACCAACAACTTAAAACAAAAATAGCCAAATCGGTCCAGTTGTTCTCAAGTGATGTGCTTACTAACGAATAACATTTCACTTTTAATTAACAGTAACAGTCTAGGACGGCCCCACGGTTAGCTCAGTGGTAAGAGCGCCGCAACGTAGATGCGGAGGACCTGGGTTCGATTCCCGGCCGTGGTCGAATCTTTTATCTTCTAATAAAATAATTTAAAAAGTTTAACATATTGTGATGTGAAACAAAAACAGATGATTATCTCTGTTACAACTTAGAGTTCTAGACTTGTTTCAGACTGCTCCATAACTGTATTAGCATGTAATCATATGTTCTAGATGAGACCGGAATGATCAAAACCTTTGTGGAATGTTCCATTTCGGATAATAAGAACCAAATTAGGGGCTTGGTCTTGCCTTGCACATCGAAGCATAAGGTAACTTTTGAGTAACTTGTCGTTATAAACTGCTCTGCCTTTGAGACACAAAGGTCTAGATTGTTGAGGAAAACTGGACTAGTTGTCCTCTCAGAGACTGGTTTTCCACAATTAATTAATGAGAATAACTAAATGTACTACAAAGCATTTGTGTACTGGTGGAAAACAGCACTGGGCCCAGAATATTTTTATTCTAGGGAGAAGGAAACCACCGGAGAGAGAAGGAGCAGATGGAAGAGGATAAGAAGGAAAAGAAAGACACTAAAATGGAAGATAAATTGCTCAACATTAACACATGAGTGTTATATGTTAATCCTGCCAAAACCTGTGTTACCGAAAGGCAGAGAAGCTGGGTTTGAAATTAGTTCTTATTTTGTCGGAAAGAGAATAAAAGTCAAATCCGGACTTTATTTCTAAGTTCTACTATTTCTAATAAATAAATAAAAATCACATCATGACTTTTATATTTTGGGCCAGAAAATATGATCTTTATCACAATGACTCCTAATATAGAAGTCGAAGCTTGATTTTAATTATTGAATGAATGAATGAATGAATGAATAATGCTTTTATTTAAATAAATACAAAGTTTATAACAAAGAAAAAAAATAATCTTCAAAGCGTAGACAATGGCAGTAAGCCGTCTGTCGAGTTGGCTACAGTTCAAATAAGATATAATTTAAATAAAATACAATTTAAATAAAGTACAATTTCAAAAATAAAATACAATTAAATTTCAAAAATAAAATACATTTTAAATAAAATAAAACGTAATTTATTTGTCGGTTAAAAATTAAAATTCTGAATCATAAAATGTCTGTATTTGACAATTTTACTTAAATAAGCGGAAAGTTTTATCCAGTTTGGCCCGTTCAGTATATTTAATACTTCTTCCAATGTCAATTTTTCCTTACCCATGTATATCTTTCTAAACTCCTTCAAAACAGGACATATTCCCAAAAAGTGGTATGTATCCTCGGCAGGTTTAAATTACACATGGCACACGTGAATATTCTGTCGCTCCTCCATGGTTGGTAATTTAGTCCCAGCAATTCGCCTCTTGCTCTGAATATTAATGATTTTTGATATAAGCTCAATGATTTGTTGCTTATATATTGTTTTGCCTGATCTATATCTAGTTTTTTATATAATGTGTGGAATTCGCTCTTTTTAGCCCTACTTAGCATTTCAGACTTAATTTCAACCTCCATTTTGTTTATTAAATGTTCCGAGAATGGTGTTTTATTGATTTCGATTTTAATTATTTAAGAATGGATTTATTAGCTTCTTTTTCGGATTTATTCATATTGGTGTACATTATTGGGGTATCGATTTATTACAACTTACATGATAAATATGATATTGTTGTCGGCTAATAGGTTAATGCAGGTGCTAAATTTGGAAATTATTTCGATTTTCGGATTACACACTCAGGTATTGATTTATTACAACTTACATGATGAAAACGCTGTTGTGGTTATAAGTTGCACACACTTTGAATATTTTCATTAAATTAGTCATCTTTATATAGTTTATTGTACTCTGTATCCTTAAATTTTTAGAATAATTTAATTAATTTTTCTGGAATTCATCTAATTTTCATTTAAATAAGTATGTTGCATCACCAATTTTTTAAGTAACAATAATAACAAAACATTATCATTTTTTAATGTTATAATTTTATTATCATATTATTGTATCTTTGTATTTTAAAATATACTTATCTACAAGTGATATTTTTTCAATTAAACAAAATTATTAAGTTCCCAAATAAATGGTATAATTTTTTTTTTTTAACTGATATGTAACATAACCCAACCTAGTGTTGAAATTGATATTATTTACTAAATCAACACCTTCAATAACCCAATAGCCGACCCTAATATCTTTATCGTGTAACTTGCAATAAATCGATACCTGAGTGCGTAATCTGAAAATCGATATTTCAAAATTCAACACCATAAGTAACCTATGATAATTTATTATACCCTATAAGATTTCCATAAAAATGGCTAACCCAATAATGTAAACCAAAATGGAGAAATCCGAAAAAAAAGCTAATAAATTCATACTTAAATAGTTAAAATCAAACTTTGAATCTTGTGATAAAGGTCATATCAGGACTTTTATTTTCTGGGCCGAAATATAAAAGTCATGATGTGATTTTTATTTATTTATTAGAAATATAAAAGTCCGGATTTGACTTTTATTCTATTTCTCGGAAAATAAGAGTTAATTTCAAACCCTGCAGAGAAGGGTGTTCAATAAATAAATAAATAATTTGAGCTTTTATTACTAGTTTGATGTTGAGAATTAAAATTTTACGTCAATACAAATTATTAGCACCTTACAATTGGTGTCAGGTGTGGGGTTTGAAGATCGAAAATGCCAGGAAACTGATTGGAAAGCTGTTAGTAGTGGAACTTAAAAGGAAAATCAGAAAAGCTGGATTTGGATTCTACTCGCAATAAAGCGATCGTGTTGGTCCGCTTACGTCAGTATAGCTTTGGAGACTATTTTTAATAAGCACTCCACTGACCTTAACGAGAAGATAACTAGCCTAAAGACAAGCTGATCAGCTGAGATAAATGATAAGCTGGCCAATTTTTCTGGTGGTGTGAAATGGTAAAATGACAGATTAACCAACCCATCTGGCAAAATGAATGATAAGTTGACTAACATGTCTGTTAAGATGAACAACAGGTTAGCTCAACAGGAAGTGAGGCTGTTGCTATTGAGAGAGTTTGAGAGGCTGTCGCTATTGAGAGAGTTTGAAAAATTAGAAAGAACCCTTGGCTGGAAGAAAAAGTCCAGGCGGCCCACAGTGTAACAAGCAGTGTTCAAAAATACGAAAAATTAAGTTTGAAAATATTATTTGAGGGCTAATATAAAATTTAGAATCTTAGAAAAGAAAGAAAACATAAAAATTTCAATATAAAAACAAAAGCTCAAAGTTAAGGATTAGCTTGAATGTTGATAGAAATACATATAAATAAAACTGGGTCGTTTAGCATATATTTACTTTGGCTAAAACCATCTTATTACTTAAACATTTTAATTCTTCTTTTCACCTGTTAATGTGCCAGTCTTAAGTGAATTGTTCATTGACTAATCTTGACCAAAAGTGCAAAAATGTGTAAGATCTATTGTTTGATATTATATACCAAATTTTCATCATGTTTTAAATTTTGGAAATGATTTTCTAAAAAATGTAAAATAACGGTTTTTCCATACTTTTACCATAAATAGTACATTTCTTCAAATTTATTTTGATACCTAGTTTATCTGCTTCTGACTGCCCCTTACGTGATATTGTGTTTTTATATTTCAAAACCAATTCTTAACTGTACGAAGTCTGGCTCAGTCAATTCGTACGCTTTTTTACGAAAAAGAGTGGGACCAAAGTCACAAGTTTTCAGTAAATTCGAAACAAAATACAAAGATGGGTTGATTAAAAATATTAGACTGCTTGACGAATTTTTTGCAATATGTAACCGAGATAATTCAACCAGGACCTTCGTGTTGAGGGTCGCAATAATTCAATTTTGTTGAAGCATCATACTATAGAAAAAAGAGACGAGCTTCAAACTTGATAATGAAGAAATCTTCGGACGAAATAGAGCCACTATGCTTACTTCTAAGCATTAAAAGAGAAATAATCCAGCTTAGTTTCCATAAAAATAATATTTTAGGGAACACTATGAATACTTGCAGCCCCAACATTTTCCACCACTTGTTGAAACATCTGAAACCCATGGTGAAGTAAATCTCTAGAAAATACTAGACAAAATGGCCAAGTCCATAATCCATAATCAAACTTAGTGATCATTATTCTTGTCGACCACTACCCTACCATTGGGTCTGATTGATGCAAATACAAAGTTTTGCGAGGAAATAAAACTCCATCTTTCACGTTATCTTGTTGGCAACTGAATTTTATTTTCACAAAGGAATCGTCTTTAATAATTGAATCTTAGCACGATAATATGGACCAAGCAATTACGAATCTGATCCCAAGTTAAGTGTGAGTCGACTTTGGTACTTGGGGAATAGCACACCAAATGATTTTTAATATGATAGATGGTAGTATGAGTAACATTTCAAATGACACGAATCCTACAAAAAAATGTTACGATTGTGATGCAACTCCTAAGCTCATGAAAAAAGAGTTAGTATATAATTTACCACCACAAACCGAACATTAAAAATATTTATGTAAATTAATATGTACTTAATGTTAAGAGAAAACAATTTTACAATCTAGTGATTATTAGGAGAAATAAGTTTTATTTATTGGTAATGTTCAGTTGGAGTTGGCCTAGTGCTGTGATTGAAGCAACATCGGATCCGTATTACCTGTTAATAAATTTGTTAAAAGTGCACATTTTGAATTATTTTTTTCTCTAGTGTGAAGTGGATAGTATAACTGTATTGGGTGTGAAGTTTGGTGTCTGTTGGGCCAGTGTAAGCCGTTGTACAAGTAAAATAATAAATATGCAATTTGTTGGCCAACCGGCGTTATCTTGGTTTAGGATCTGCACGATACATGATAGCTCCCCAACACTTCTTGCCCCTCCTAATAGTCTAGCAGTTAGAACTATTTTTTTTTTTTATTACTATTTATTGATTATTTTATTATACCTACTATAAGAATCAATATAACTTAAAACTGGAACAAACATTAGCGGAAATACAGGCCAGTCTAAAAGAAATCAGAAATGAAATATTAAATAACTCTACTCAAATTACAGCCATAAACACTAATCTTACATCAATAGTCCGATCGCTATAAGTATGTGTTTCCGAGATAAAGGAGGTCCAAGAAAAAACTGTCTTGCTGGAGAAACAAATTTTTTTACAAGAAATACAAATCAAGTATTTGAAGTGAAGTCATGGATTCACATGGAAAACTTAGTTATCGAATTTCACAGGATTGAATCAAAGAAGAAAGGGAACATTATAAGTTAGCAGCTCCGATTCTGGCTGAACTCCGTCGGACTAACATCACAACCAGATTTCGTAATGGCTTGTAATTTGATTTCTAAAAAAATAAGAATATATATTCTAAATACCATAAAATGAGGTGACATTGTGACTAATGGGGTGACTTTGTGACAAGCCTGTTTTTCTACAGTTTTTGAATTTCCCTCCTTAAAAAGAATCAGGTTAGGCAATTCAGTGTACTTGTCAGTTGGTCAGTAATGTGCTGCAACCTACTGGCCACATATAACTTCTTTCATTCCATTTACCATGGTGCTTTATTTCAAAGTTTCAGGTAAATGAAAACAATCAAACATATATGAAATAAAGCACCATGGTAAATGGAATGAAAGAAGTTATATGTGGCCAGTAGGCTGCAGCACATTACTGACCAACTAACAAGTACACCGAATTGCCTAACCAGATTCTTTTTAAGGAGGGAAATTCAAAAACTGTTGAAAAATAGGCTTGCCACAAAGTCACCCCATTAGTCACAATGTCACCTCATTTTATGGTACTTAATTAAATTAGTCGTTGGAGAAACCCGATATGTCCACAGATTCAAATCAAAAGAGAAAAAAATATTTTAGTCAGTAACCTTGTTATGAAAAGGATGCTCAAATTGTATGAAATGGTGGTAGTAGGTTTTGTTATTTGTTCTTGTATGGAATGAACTCAGATACAAAAACCAATTTTTCGACCTTAGAGACCCAAACTGACTCAGTAGACTAAATAGCTTCAGTAGCCATAGACTAAATACAGCTTTACCTATTAAATAGGCCGTCATTTTGAATTCCATCGGCTTCACTATGGCAAAGATTTATTACATTATTTATTATTTAGATATGATAATATGAATTTTTATTATTATCAGCCTATTATTTCAAGATTATTTCAACTTTTAAGGCTGTACTAGTTATGGGGGTACGTTCAAGCATCCCCTGGGGACCAGCCATACTAGGAAGTAGGGACTGCGATTCGATGCAATAACCTGTCTAATTGTACACCAGTCTTACCACTCTTCTATACCAAGCCCTCGTATTGTATGAATTATTGAGTTAAATTACTGTTATTTTATTCATTTCATGATATTGCTAAAATAGATATATTACACACTTATAATGTATATTATTTATACATACATAAATAACTTTTGGTTTCGGTTTTGGCCCGAACCCAGGTCTATGGCCAAAATTTGGTTTTGGCTAAAATTTTGGCTACGGTCGGACCCTATTAATAACTAATAATTCAAGCTTCAAATCTCAATTCTTTAATTTTTCAAAGATATTCATTCAGCATACCCGCATCTTGTGGCACTTCTCCATTTCTTGGTCAGATGTAACACACAACGTAACTGCTTTGATGGGGCACCTTCTTATTTCTAAAATACTCTCCAAACTTCTGCCAAGATATTCTTTAAACGTTTGTACTCCTTCACCAATTGATGCCAATTGTTCAACAACATCCTATAAAATATAATTTTTTATTATAAAAGAAGAAGAAAACATTGAACAAGTAGGTCAGTATAAATTATTCAAAATTTATACCTGGTAAATAAGGAATTAAGAAAGTTGTTTAAATTATTTATTTAAATATGTTGAAATATAATAAAAATGGATTCCTTTCTAAAACCACCTTTAGGATCAATGCTGTTTAACATAAATTATCAAAGAAAAATTTATTATGTATATTCATATAACGGAAACTAAAATACAAATCATGCACCCTTGATGCAAGACTACCATAACTAAAAAAAAATAGATTTTTCATTTTATTTTTTAACTTGAAACCAAACCACTGCAAATGGTCTAGAAAATGCGAAACTAACATATTTTAAAATATAACCTGAATGTTCAATATTCAGTAATATTTATATCAATTGATTTTTCATTTTTATAAAATTTTAATGCTCAAGTAATACATTTGGAAACCAGCCATTGAGGTGCCCGCCCAAGGAAGGACAGCTAAGGATGCAAGGGCCCAACCAGGCCCGCCAAACGAAGCTGCTCCAACTGAGGGAAGGGCGCCCAAGCTGGGCCACCCTACCCCTGGCAGGGATACCCCCCAGAAGCCTGCGGCTAGGGACGCAAGGGCCAGTACTGGCCCTGCCAACAAAGCCGCTGGGCAGAAGGAGAGACCCTCCGGACACACACAACCATATTACGCAAGGGCACAGCCGAACAGGTCTCAGAGGCCAAACCCTAGCCAACAAACTCTAAACAAAAGACCTAGGGCGTCACCTGGAACCTCTGCACCAGTGGCAAAGAAACCCAGGGAAACTACTAGGTCTGCATTAAACTACGTTTTGCGGCTAAAGGACAACTGGTGGCAGTGATACCGAGGGGTTATCCGCACATACAGCTGACTAGAGATCACTGTGAAATTTTGCAGGAAGAGATTACGGGCAGAGTAGATGAGCTAGACAAAGTTGGAGACTACCACCCCTTGTTTGATGGCGCAAGCTATAACAAGGGTGGTTGCATCGTTTCCTGCCTGGACCTAGCAACCAAGGACTGGCTAGAGAAAATTATTCCTGGCATCGTCCTGGAAGAGGGTCTAACCCTAAGGACGGGCGATGTCAGGGAGCTGACCAGGACGGTCAAGCTAGGAGCCTTCTTCCCAGGAAAGGTGCCTGCTGAGGACGTCCTGCTTAAAAGGATCCAGATCCAGAATAGGGCAGTTGATGGTATCAAGGAGTGGAGGCTGCACTATTCCAAGGAAATAGACAAGGGTGCCTTCATAATTATAAAGATACCCGAAAACAGTATGGAAAGCCTCAAGACCAGAGGGATAAAGGTGGGCTGTGGCATGAAAACAGTCACCTTTAGACCAATGATCAGTGCGGCTGAACAGGCTCAACTGGCTATCCAGAAGAGCACCCCCATGGAGGTGATGGAAGAGCCGGAGAGGAAGCAAGAGGAGACAGTTTTATCGGCCCCATCTACTCCCACTGAAATGACTACCTGTGGCGGGGCAAAGCCCAAGGCTGGCGCCAAGGTCCAAATGGAAGAACCAGCCAACCCACAGGCACCATCAGAAGCAGCAGCTGAGTGTCCAGCTGAGGAAGGCCCTGACTCGTGGACAACGGTGGGAGGCCGGAGAAAGCCAAAAGGCCCAACAAACGTTGGGCCTGCTGGTGGACTCGGGCCACCACTGACGCCACGGGACGGGCCCCCTGGCACAACCAACTAACAAACCACATCTGAAGCTGCTGCAGATTAACCTCCACCATTGCATAGCTGCAAGTGGAGTACTGCAACAATACATAAAAGGTAAGAATATTGACATAATTTTTATTCAAGAACCTTACCTTCTCAAAGGCAAGCTCAAAGGGCTGAAAATGTCGGGATACAATAGTATCTCTGTGACTGACAACCCTAGAGCATGCATCCTTTATAGAAAGGAATTAAAACTGCTGCCTCTTTGGCAAATCTGTTCCAGAGACTCTGCAGCAGCCATATACACTCCCCAAGGGAGCCCTAATAAATCCATCATTATGCTGGCTGGGTACCTACCCTATGAGGATAAGGAGCCCATTGCTGTGGGCCGACAATAAACCGACATTTTTCAATAGGTCAAGATCGGAAGCAATTGACATAACACTAGCCACTAAGCCAATCAGTAGGAATATTGTGGATTGGCACGTCTCAGATGCTCACATGCAGACATGCTCAGACCACAGGTATATCAGATATGACCTACTGAATAGCACCGAGTATGCAGCTGAATACAGGAACCCCAGACTGACTAACTGGGAGACCTACTGCACTAATCTCGAAACATACCTAATTGATTGCCCAAATATAATTACTAATTAATGGCAGCTAGACTGCCTGAATGCCACACTTACAGATACTATGATTAAGTCCTATCACAGCAGCTGCACGCTAAGGAAAAAGAAATCCAACAGGAAAGTCTCCTGGTGGAACAATGAATTGCAAAAACAAAGAACCCTCACTAGAAGGTTGTTTAATGCCTCTAAGAACTCTGGCAGATGGACTGAGTACAAGAAAGCTTTAACAGAATACCATAAATCTGTCAGAACAGCAAAACGCAGGGCTTGGAGAGATTTCTGCTCTGATATAAGCAGCATCCCGGAAACAAGCCGTGTCAACAAAATAATCAATAAATACTCAGAGCAGGGCATGTTGGGCACGCTAGGGCTGCCTGAGGGATTCACCACTAATGAGGTGGAGACACTGGTTGCCATGGCGAAGACCCACTTCCCTGACTGTGAAATAATCAGCACAGCAGAAACTGTCCCCTTGCACCACGAACAGGATACTGGACATGCAATGTGGAGACAGGCAAAAGTCTTCATCACCAGCAACAAACTTACATGGGCAGTTAAAACGCTTGCCCCATACAAGTCAACTAGAGTTGACGGCATATTTCCAGTCCTCCTACAGAGGGGAACACACATACTCAGACCATACTTCCTAGAATTGCTACAAGGGAGCCTCGCGCTAGGATACCTACCACATGAGTGGAAAGTATCCAAGGTCTGCTACATACCAAAACCCGGCAAAGGGACCTATGACAGCCCCAAAGCGTTCAGACACATATGCCTGACTTCCTTCCTAATGAAAACATTGGAGAAAATGGTTGACAGGCACGTGAGGGAACAACTTGTGGGAACACATTCAATACGTGAAAATCAATTTGCCTACCAAGCAGGAAAATCCTGCGAGGTGGCACTACACAATTTAATCTCTAGAATTGAAAAATCTCCACAAAGACCACAAAGAAATCACGATAGGCACATTTATCGATATAGAAGGTGCCTTCGACAGAACTCCTCACAGGGTAGTAGAGAAAACCCTGTTGGAGAGGAAAATTAATGAAGTTTCTGTCAGATGGATCATGACCATGCTGAGGGAAAGGCAAATACTCTCTGAATGAGGTTTCAGCAGGATACTAATTAAACCTAAAGGTGGATGTCCTCAGGGTGGAATGATATCCCCGCTACTGTGGTGCTTAGTGGTGGACTCACTACTGACAAAGCTAAACACCTCAGGCTTCTATGCACAGGGATATGCTGATGACATTGCAGTCCTAGTTGGAGGTAGACATCAAAATGTCCTATCTGACCTCCTAAATAAAATTAACCAGAATTATAATGAACTGGTGCAAGAATAATGGACTTAACATCAATCCACAGAAAGTAAGCATTTGTATCTTCAGCTTGAAGAGGAAAATAGCCATTAACCTACCAACAATTGAGGGAGTCCAGCTGAGCCAAAGTAAAACAGTCAAGCACCTAGGCGATACGCTGGACAACAAACTCAATTGGGCTAAACACGTGGAACTCACGACCAACAAAGCCCTGAAGTGTCTATGGGCCTGCAAGAGGGCAATAGGCAAAGACTGGGGACTAAAGCCCAAAATGACATTTTGGCTCTACACCTTGGTTATTAAACCTATGGTATTATATTCCTCCCTGGTCTGGTGGCACAAGGCAGGGATAAGCAGAAACAAAACCCAGTTATACAAACTGCAAAGATTAGCCTGCCTCATGACAACTGGCGCTATGAAAACTACACCCACCGCCACCATGGAACTGATGCTAAACCTAGCTCCACTGCACATGGAGGTGGAAGCGCAAGCCCTTAAGGCCTGCTACAGAATCGTGAAGCTGAATCTAACCTCAAAAGTACAAACTAACTGGGGACACTGGAAGATATTCCAAGAGCTTGAAAAGGATAGACTCCTATCCATGTTTTCTGACATTCAGATCAGTGGCTCATTGGAAACTAACTTTAATATCACTATAAAGGTCAACACACCACATATACCAAACAATGGCTGTTATACGGATGGCTCACTCACGAGAGGTCGGGTGCGGGCATCTGGAGGAAAGATAAACCCAACGAAGGCATATTTGCCTCATTGGGGAATTTCACTACTGTCTTTCAATCAGAAGTGCTGGCAATCAGCCATTGCGCCTTTGAGCTGCTGGGGGAACAACCGTCTGGAAAGACAATCACTATCTACACAGACAGCCAAGCTGCACTTGGTGCACTCAACAACATAAACTCCAAGGTTATATGGGAGTGTAAAATAAGACTCAACAGCCTAGCAAACAATAACAGAGTGAACGTAGAATGGGTGCCAGGCCATACTGGCATACCAGGAAATGAGAATGCAGACACTCTAGCTAGAAAAGGATCCATCAAACCCATCACTCCCGAACCGGTGTGTGGCATCAGCAAAAGCTCTGCCAAAAGGAGGATAGAGGAGATGTATGGAGCAAAAAGAAAACAATTTTGGATGACTCAAAACCTACGACATTCCAAACTGTTCCTAGAGAGTCCTTCTGCCAAGAGGAGCAGTGAGATACTAAATCTTGACAGGAATGCTATTAAAAGACTTACAGCTGTATACACCGGACACTGTAAGCTCAGAAGCCACATGCATAGGCTCAAACTAGCGGCATCACCTATTTGTAGATACTGTGAGAAAGAGCGTGAAACAGCCTATCACATAGTCTGCCTCTGTGACAGACTCGCAGCACTCAGATTCAGGTTGTTTGGCCTGGACCACATTACTGACCCCAAGGCGCATGAGGTAATCAATCCAAGCAGCCTTCTTAAGTTCATTGAGGTTCTGAAAATCAGCCTCTAGGGCAGCTTGGAACCCAGGCAAGAACTTAGGCGCACAATAGGCCCATGTGGGCCGCGGTGCACTTGCCTCAAAAAAAAAAAAAAAACATTTGGAAATATGTTGTTTGAAAATTAATACTATTAGTGATTGTGGTTTCCTAACTAAAATATTTGCTCTTCTAAACTTAAATGATTGCTTCCTGGTGGATTTATAAGATTAAATAAAACACTAGAAATGTAATTTGGTCTGATATACGTTATTTGGAGTTATGAAGGCCTTGCATTGACGGTGCGAGATATGTAAGCATACACATTATAATAAATGTGTAATGTATACTATCGTGGAAGCTAGAAGAGGAATCATTGTGCTCTTTTTGCATCTCTGAGGATAAAACATTAATAGCTTGATAAAAAGACTAGAGAAGTGGGCAATTCAGCCACCAATTAAATTAGAATTATCGGAGTGAGATTTTTTTTTTTTTTATTATTTATTATTAGATTATTACCATATTAGAGAGTGTTCATTAATTTCAATAAAATTCATATTTTTATAAATCATCTATATTTAATAAATTTTTATAATAATTTGATAAGTTATTAATTTGTTTATAAGGGGTACTCAAAGGCTAAATAAACTATGTTAAATTATTTATATGGAGTCTGACCCCTTAATCCTCGTCTGGGCCCTTAGCCGCACTCCTGTGTCGTCATTCAGAACGAAGGATGTCGTTCGTAGTCATAGGCCCTTTACTAGTTATTTTTATGCACTTAAGTAAATTAATGTGCTTCAACTACGAATTCGTAATATACTCCTGTTTCGTCATTCAGAACGAACGGATGTCGTTCGTAGTCATACGCCCTTTACTAGTCATTTTTATGTACTTAAGTAAATTAATGTGCGTCAACTACGAATTCGTAATATATGCGTGTATCGTCATTTTCATGTACGCTGCGTTTTTTATATAATCTCTTGAAAGGGATCGTCTTTTTCTTCACCTCCAGCTTGAGACTAGCTGCCTATTGCCAGGATCAGGGCTCAATGTGGTTCGTCCTATTGTATTCTTTTTCCCTTTACCCCTTTTTCCTTCTGCCACGTAGCTCTGATTTCAGGTTATGCCATGCGGTCCAGCAGTTCGAGGTAAGCGATTTTACATATATAATTTTGTTTGATTTCCATTTGCTCTCTGAGCTCACCAGGGTTTAACCCCCTTTTACTTTCAATCATTTTTTTCTTGATATTTACTTAATTTAAATTTATTACTTAACATACTACCAGAGGATTTTATGAGTTTATGTATATTTTTGCATTCATTACGTATTTTTCATTTATTTCATTATTACGTGTTTTTTTTTTATTCATGCCTTTGATTACCTCATTTTCTTTTATGAAATATCTGTGTATCAAAATTTTAAATAATTTTTTTTTTTTATGTCTGTGTTTTTTTTTTTCTGGTCAAAATTGACCCAAAAAATTGATTTAAAATTCTTTATTCATCATTGTTCGACTACAGGAAATTTCATGTCAAGCCTGCCTTTACCTAACCTGTGCAGCCTGGTCTTGGTTATCTACCGTATTGTTCTCTGATATTGGGAAGGTTTCTTTGTTTTGATACTACATTATATCATTTCTTTGCTATTTTGTATATTTATATTATATTATATTATAAATTAACTTTTATGACATTTCTTGTTCATTATCAAATGATCATAGTTTTTCTTTGTCTTGTATCATATTGCTCTTAATGCAAGAAATATTGAAGAATGTTTACAATAATTTCCTTTTTTATAAGTTTATCATGTATGTGTATATATGTATATGTAAGTAGTTCATTTTTTTTCTTCTTTTTAAACATTTTATACATTAATTTTGTGAGACTAATTTTTTGTTGTATTTTATTTAGATTTTGATTTGTGTAAATTACTTTCTTGTCAATATGCCTCCAAAAATGAGTTTAATTCAGTTCAACAGGACAGTCACCTTGATTAAAGGCTCCTTGAATTCAATTCATAATAATGTTGATACTTTACAGAGTTTACCACCCCTGCAAGCAAAATCATCAGCAGATTACCTTGAAGATTCTCTTAGGGCTGAGCTCAAGGAGTTTGAAAATTTTATATCACCTTATATCTCAGCTGAGACTTTGTGTGAGGGACTTACAGAAGAAATACTTGAGAAAAAGGTTTCTGAATTGAAAGGTTTATTCAATAAGTTGTTGTTTATGGTTGCTAAATATACTGCTCCTATTGTGCCTTTAGCTTCTTCAACTGTTATTGATAATCAAGGCTCAATTAATTTGAATAGTTCTTCTGTTATTTTACCTAAAATTAAAATTAATAAGTTTTCAGGTTCTTATACTGACTTTGAGTCCTTTTTGAGTAGATTTGAGACTTTGGTGGACTCCTCACCTCATTTAAGTGTTTCTCAAAAATTCGAGTACCTCCTCAGTCACCTTGAAGGTTCTGCATTGAATGTGGTAAAACATTTGCCATTCACAGAAGGTAATTATGCTTCAGCTCTTAAACTTTTGAAAGAAAGATTTTCAAATAACAGGCGCACTGTTAGTATTCATTCTAATGGAATTTTAAATTTACCCTCCTTGTTAGATAATGTCGATTCAATTAGGGATTTCCTTGACCAACATCAGGTACATTTTTCTTCACTTGAGAATTTTATAAAGAATAAGCCTGATACCCATGTGCAGGATTTGGTTTATGTTCAATTTATTTTATCCAAATTCCCTGGTAATTTAAGGGATTTATTTGAGAAGTCTGTTTCTAATATTGATTTTCCTTCCATAAAGGATATTATAGATTTTCTTCATTGTCATGTTAGGGCATTAGAAAATGCTTCGCTTGGAGCATCAGTCCCTTCTAAATCACCTAGTGCTTCAAGATTTAATAAGTCTAAAGGTCCTAATAAAAATAAATTTTTACCCAATAAATCATTTTCCTCATTATCTACTACTGTTATCAAGGAGTGTAATATTTGTTCATCCAAGGAACATAATATATTTTCTTGTGTTCAATTTTCCATGCTGACCCCTCGTGGGCGTTTCAAAACAGTGAAGTCCAAGGGCTTGTGTGTTAGGTGTTTGTTTCCAGCTCACAAGGGTAAAAATTGTGCTAATTCCGAGCCTTGTGAGTATTGTAGTTCTGATGGGCATCATTCATTGTTACACTTTCCTGAGTCCTCGACTGCAGCTAATGTTGCTTGTATGTCTGTTGGAATATCTACCAGGAGATCTGGGGTGATCCTCCCAACTGCGCTCGTTAGGCTGCAAATTTCACCCACACAGTACATAATAGCTAGAGCATTGCTGGATTCATGTTCGCATGCCAGTTTTGTGACAGAAAATTTAGTCCAAAGGTTGAATTGTTCTCGGTTTTTTGGTGATGCTTCTATTAGTGGCATTGGTTCTTCCACTACCACCGCTAGAGGTCAGTGTATGCTTTCTGTTTGTGACCTCAAAGGCAAGATTGTGACTTCCAATCATTTGTTTTATATTTTAAGTGATATCACTGCTGATAATCCCAGGTTTCATGTACCTCCCAATGTTGTTAAAAGGGCCAAAAATTATATTCTTGCCGATCCCACCTTTGATATACCCTCGCGGGTGGATGTTCTTCTATCCGCTGATGTTGTGGCATCATCCCTATTAGGGCCCATAGTGCCTCTAGGGGATGGTTTACCTGTTGTGGTGCTGACTTCTTTTGGGTCTGTGGTTATGGGAAGTTCTCCTCTACCTGCCTTATCCCATGTTGCAGTGGGTCCTTCTCTTGCAGCATCCCATTCTGGTATTCCAGCTAGCCTACACGGTGCTCCTACTGCCCTTATATCGTCTCCTGATGATACTTTGTGTGATTCTGTGCAAAAATTTTGGTCCTTGGAGGATGTACCCTCTGTGCGGAAAATATCTTCCGATGAGTTGGAATGTGAAAGGATTTTCAATAACACAACCCAACGATTAGACTCTGGGAGATATCAGGTCAGGTTGCCCTTTATAAAAGGTGGCAAACAATTAATAGGGAATTCATATGATAATGCCCTTTCTCGCTTGAGTTCTTTAGAGCGTAGGTTTAGATTAGATCCTGAATTCAAAAGGTTGTACATTCAATTTATGGCCGATTATGAGGCCAAAGATCACATGAAGTTAGTAACTGATCCATCTTTTCCCCGATACTTCATCCCTCATCATGGTGTTTATAAAACACATGGGGATACTTCAAAGATACGGGTGGTATTTGATGCCAGTTCTAAGAACTTTTCTTCGACCTTTCATTCTTTGAATTCTGTCCTACTTCCTGCGCCAAACGTTCTTGCCCTACTGTCTGATATTCTGACATTGTTTCGTCTGTGCCAGTTTGTATTTACTTGCGATATTGAGCAGATGTACCGCCAGATTATGGTTCATCCCGAGGATAGACCCTATCAATGCATCTTGTGGCGTGATGATGAGTATAGCGAGGTTAAATGCTACGCTCTGTGTACTGTCACATATGGTGTAGGGCCCTCGGCATATCTAGCTGTTGCTACTCTGTTAAAATTGGCCAAGGATGAGGCTACCAGGTTTCCTAGGGCTTCTCGTATTCTTTTACGAAATACCTTTGTTGATGATATTCATGGAGGTGATAATTGTCTGATCGATGCCCTCCATCTTAGGGATGAGCTGGTTTCACTGTTGAATTCCGGTGGTTTTGTTTTGAAAAAATGGGCCAGTAATTCTCCTGCATTACTGGATAGCATCCCAATTGGTGATCGAGTGCCCCTAGATGCCATACGTGTTCTGGGCCTCGTCTGGAGTCCCGAATCCGATGCTTTCAGCTTTCCTATTGAAGAGATGGTAATTGATTATGACAAGCCCGTAACAAAGCGTCTGGTGTTAGCTCAGACTGCAAAGCTTTATGATCCTGGTGGTTATGTCTCACCTGTTGTTATGTATGCCAAGTGCTTCTTTCAAAGACTTTGGCGTTTACCCCTTGATTGGGACTCTCCCATTCCTGTCGAAATGCAGAAAGAATGGTCTGAATTCAAACACTCATTAGACTTGTTTAGAGATTTCTCCATCCCCAGACACCTATATAGTTCTGGTAATGTTCAGATTCACGGTTTTTGTGATGCGAGTCTTGCAGGTTACGGTGCGGTTTTATACCTTCGTTGCTCGCAGGGTAACAGTGTAAGTGTAAATCTCATTAGCTCCAAAACTAGAGTTGCCCCATTAAGGTCTTGTTCTATTCCTCGTTTAGAATTGTTGGGTGCACATTTGTTAGCCAAACTTACCAGGCATTACGTTTCCCTATTAGCAGTTGATATCAAGCTTGACAGCGTGTTCTTGTGGACTGATTCCTCCATAGTTTTGGACTGGATTAGGCTTGAACCACACCTGCTCAAGACATTTGTCGCTAATCGTGTTGCTGATATTGTTGATTGGACACTCCCTAGTCAGTGGCGTCATGTTCCTGGAGCTTTAAACCCGGCTGATGTCGCCAGTCGTGGTGTTGCTAATATTTCCTATTTGACATCTCTTTGGTTGTCTGGTCCTCCCTTCTTAAAAAATTCTCCTGATTGTTGGCCTGTCTTAGATAAGGTTATCCATCACTCAGATAAGGAGTTGGAATTGAAGGTTCCTGTTGTTGCCGCTTTGCCCTCTTCTGAGCCAGAGCAAGATTTGTTTAATAATATTTCCACCTGGTCCAGAGTTCTTCGAGTGGCATCCCTCATGGTTCGATGGGTTTTCTTGATCAGGGATCCTTTCAAATCTCCAGTTGGCATTCGTGATCATGCACTTTGGCTTATAATTAAGCATATCCAACATCAGTCCTTTTCTGAGGATATAAAAGCAATGGAGAAAGGCTGCTTGCCCCGTCCTGCCATTCAGAAATTGGCTCCTTTCATTGATGAAAAGGGTGTCCTGAGGATTAAAGGCCGTTTGGCTAACGCCTCTATCTTCTCCCGACCTTGTCCCATTTTGTTGCCAAAGGGACATCGTTTAGTTGAATTACTTGTCCGTCACTATCATGAGAGTTTGGGACACGCTGGACCCTCGCAGATCCAATTCCAGCTTGCTTGGACTTATTGGATACTTTCGGCTCGCCAAGTTGTACGGAAGGTTATTCACCGTTGTGTTCGGTGTTTCCGTGTTGCTCCTCGCCCCTCGTTTCCTTTGATGGCTGATTTGCCTGCCGTTAGGGTGAATCCTTCACCACCATTTTGGCATTCTGGGATGGATTATTGTGGCCCCTTTCTTGTGAAGCCATATCCATTGCGTAAGGCCACCCTGGTCAAGGTTTACTTGTGCATTTTTATATGTATGTCAACCAAGGCAGTGCATTTAGAGGTTGCTCACGATCTGTCCTCTAATTCCTTTATTGATGTTTTAAAACGTTTCATTTCTCGGCGTGGTGTTCCTTCTCGCCTCTTTTCCGATTGTGGTAAAAATTTTGTAGGCACAAGGGCACATCTCGAGAGAGAGTTAAGGCTGCTTTTGTCTAAGCACGTTAATAATAACCTTGTTCGTGATTTTCTGTTTTCCAATAGAATTGAATTTTCTACTATTCCCCCTTCTGCTCCCCACCAAGGAGGTCTCTGGGAGAGAGCAGTTGGCTCTGCCAAATTTCATTTGAAAAGGGTAATAGGTGCTTCCACTTTGGTTTTGTTTCAGTTCATCACCTTGATCACACAAATTGAGGCGATCTTAAATTCTCGTCCCCTCACTCCTATTTCTTCTGAGGCTGAGGACTATTGTGCGCTTACACCTGCCCACTTCCTGATTGGGAGACCATTGACTTCCCTACCTGAAGAAGATGTGACAGAATACCAGAATGGTTCTCTTCGTCATTATCAATTAATCACTGCAATGGTTCAGCGATTCTGGCGGCAGTGGCGTCTTGAATATCTGACCACTCTTCAGGCTCGGTCGAAGTGGACCAAGAAGACATCGAATCTTGAAGTCGGCGACATAGTCATCTTGAGTGAACCCAATTGCCCACCTCTCAGCTGGCCTTTGGGAAGAATAACTAAAGTGTTCCCCGGCAAGGATGGAGTAGTGAGGAGTGTGATGGTAAATACTCGTAGTGGACTCTATGAAAGACCTGCCCTTAAGGTTTTTCGCCTACCCATAAATAAACAAGAAGAGTAAAATAACTCATCTGTTTTATATTTTGTAAATAGTTATTTTGAGAAGTTTTCCTTTTTTTATCTTTTTAAATTCTATTTGATTTTTATTTACATTGTTTAAGCCTTATGTTTTTACGCTTAAATTTGTTTATTCTTACTTATTTGAATGAACAGAACTCGTTCATTGCCGGGCGGTGTTCATTAATTTCAATAAAATTCATATTTTTATAAATCATCTATATTTAATAAATTTTTATAATAATTTGATAAGTTATTAATTTGTTTATAAGGGGTACTCAAAGGCTAAATAAACTATGTTAAATTATTTATGTGGAGTCTGACCCCTTAATCCACGTCTGGGCCCTTAGCCGCACTCCTGTGTCGTCATTCAGAACGAACGGATGTCGTTCGTAGTCATAGGCCCTTTACTAGTCATTTTTATGTACTTAAGTAAATTAATGTGCTTCAACTACGAATTCGTAATATACTCCTGTTTCGTCATTCAGAACGAACGGATGTCGTTCGTAGTCATACGCCCTTTACTAGTCATTTTTATGTACTTAAGTAAATTAATGTGCGTCAACTACGAATTCGTAATATATGCGTGTATCGTCATTTTCATGTACGCTGCGTTTTTTATATAATCTCTTGAAAGGGATCGTCTTTTTCTTCACCTCCAGCTTGAGACTAGCTGCCTATTGCCAGGATCAGGGCTCAATGTGGTTCGTCCTATTGTATTCCTTTTCCCTTTACCCCTTTTTCCTTCTGCCACGTAGCTCTGATTTCAGGTTATGCCATGCGGTCCAGCAGTTCGAGGTAAGCGATTTTACATATATAATTTTGTTTGATTTCCATTTGCTCTCTGAGCTCACCAGGGTTTAACCCCCTTTTACTTTCAATCATTTTTTTCTTGATATTTACTTAATTTAAATTTATTACTTAACAGAGAGTAATGGCTCTACTGACTCGGAAGTGAGTAAAAGAATAATCAGTGGCCAAAAAGTAATTGGTATGCTGAATTCTCTTCTCTGGAGCAGCAATATTCTTGGCAAAACCAAAAAATTAATATATAGTGCAATGGTCGAGAGTATCATGCTGTATGGCTCCGAGACATGGACACTTAACAGAGCACAGGAAAAAAGACTCTTGGCGGTAGAAATGGATTTTTGGAGGTCAGCCAGGGTTTCAAGGATACACCATATAAAAAACAGCCAGATCAGAGCAAAAATGAATCTCCAAAGAAACATACTTGAAGCAATAGAAAAACGAAAACTAAAATGGTATGGCCACTTAAAAAGAATGGGTTCAAATAGAATACCAAGAATGATATGTGTATGGGAGGCAGAAGGAAGAAGAAAAAGAGGAAGACCACGTATACAGTGGATAAATAAAGTAAAGGAAACTATGGCCGGTCATGGATTGAGGAAAGAGGAAACGAAAGACAGGAAGGTGTGGAAGATGAGACTGGAAGAAGAGTTCGGTTGAGGGAAACTTCAAACATGAAGAAATCCTTAATAATAAAATAAAGATTATTACCTATCAGTTATAATTTTGGATCAGTAATTTATAATGATTAGTACACTTTATTTAATTGTATTGTAATATCTGCACTAGGCTGAATATTTTTATAGTTTTACCTTATCAACTCTAACGTGTCTTAAGAGTGGCGATCTTGCCAGAGCAATGCTGCCTTCACAGACACACAGACACACGCATGCACAAACACACGCATGCACAAACACTCACACGCGCACACACACACACAGACCATTTCGAGGGACTTGGTTATTTGGTCTTAGGGGACCCCAAAACGTGTATTTCTGTTGAAAAACGGAAGTCGAAAATTGTCATGATCGCAATACTTTCTCTTACTATATATATTTATTTATATATATATATATATATATATATATATATATATATATATGTATATTTATAGGCCTATATATTTCAAATATAGGTAAGTGAAAGTAATAGGAATAGGATAAGGTAAGGTCGGGGTGAGGAAGGAGAATAAATAAAACAAGTCGACTCTGTCTAAGACATCCTAGAGAAACCAGGAGCTATCGGCAGAGAGCCAGGAAACTCAGGGAGAAAAGTGAGAGTCTAAGACTGCCAAAGACCAATGCTCTTCTCAGGCCCAACAGAGACTAAGGCTAAAACTGATTAATGCTGGGCAGTGGTGCCCTATTTCAGTCATATGTCAGCCCTGCTCTGTAATAGTTGGATAGGTTATTTTATTGTTTTTATCTTTTTAAAAGCCATTATTTTTAAAATGAAGACAAAATATATAAGAAATTCTCTTTTAAATTAGTTTTTAAATAAAATAAATTCGAATTGGTTTGGATATACAGGGTGTATCGCAAGTAGATGACAATATGCAAGATGGAAAAACTAGATCAAAAATGTAGTTAAACGCAACCAACCGCATGATTCTATCTCATTCCGTTGCACAGATAGGCCGTTCCAAAGGTTATTTCGAGAAAACCGTGTTTTTTGTAGGAAAACCTCAATTTTCTCTGCTTCCACACATTTTTTTTCAATGTTCCATCACAGTTTTGAATTCAGCATTAAATTTCCTTTAAGCCTAATGCACATTCAATGTTCACAAGTATCTTTTCAAAAGCGCGATAACAGATCAAGAAATAAAAATTTTAAAAAAGTATTGTTAGCGACAAATTTTCGAGGATCACTACTCTTCCAAAAAAAATCCTGCAAGTTGCCGAATCTCACAAAAGTTGTAGAATTTAATTACCTTTCTAACGGTGTACTCAAAACTGCAATTATCTCTCAATTTTGTAATGCGATTGGAATGGGAAGGAGAAAAATCTGATGTCATGCTTATTTTGTAGGATCTTATCTCCAATAAATTTAATTTATTTTTTATGTAAATTACAAATATTTATTTAATAAATCTACTAGGGAGGTGATTGAAACCTAAAAGAACGTGAAGAAAGTCTGGCATGATGAATGTTTTTGTTTACTTCTTAGGGATTAAGTTCGCATTAAGGTTTGTTTGCCTTATCTCTTTAATTCTTCGTCTACCTACTTTGTGTTTAATACTGATAATAATTGTCAGTATCGTGCAAATCTTCAGTCTGTTAAGTAAGTTTCGATTTGTGTTCAAGAAGTAAAATGCCAAATTTATACACAGCTGAAGAGTACGTTGACATGATTTTCGCATATGGGGCTGCCAGAGGCAATGGTCTTCGTGCACAAGAAGAATATCGCAATATGTTCCCTAATCGGCAAAGATTTCCAGACCGAAGAACTATTGAAAACACTTATCGCATCATGAGAGAAACAGGCTCTATTCCAAGACAACCTGTTAACTACGCGGGCCGAGCTCGAAGGGACGTTGAAGACATTTTGACTATTTTTGATAATGATCCATCAACTAGTACCCGTCGCGCTTCAAATCAACTGGGAATATCGCACTCTACAGTCTTTAGAGCTCTCAGGGAAGACAATCAATATCCTTATCACCTGACTACTGTCCAGGAGTTGCTACCCCGTGATATGGAGCTACGGATGGTGTTTGCACGATGGTATGTTCAACAGTGCCACGAGAGACGTAACTTCCCTGATCGCATAATTTGGACAGATGAGGCAACATTCACACGTGCGGGAATTTTTAACTCACGCAACTCTCACCTTTGGTCTCATCATAATCCACATGGCACTAGGGAACACCACTTCCAATCTCAGTTCAGTGTGAACGTGTGGCTAGGAGTCTGTGGGCAGCATATGACAGAGCCCGTTTTCTTACCTCGTCGGTTAAATTCAAATACTTTTCATGATCTACTTCAGGATGATATAAGTGCGGCACTCCTCGCAGCAATACCACTTGAAGAAGGGCTATGGTGGCAAATGGACGGGTGTCCAGCGCATAATGGACGAGCTGTAACGAACTGGCTCAATCAACAGTACCCAGGAAGATGGATTGGGAGATATGGACCTGTGCATTGGCCGGCCCGAAGCCCTGATTTGACGCCACTGGATTTTTATATTTGGGGTAGACTTAAATCAGAAGTGTACAGAGTACCTATTCAAGATATGAACCATCTGGTCGCAAGAATTCGCGAATCATGTGAAGCAATGAGAGCTGACCGCGATCAGATTCGAAGGGCTACATCAGCTGTGTTAAACAGATGTCGTCAGTGTGTGCTGCAAGGAGGAGGCCAGTTCCAGCAACTTTTGTAATGTTCAAAGACATTTTATTTACTATTTAACTTCATGTAAGAATTAATTTAATTTTTCTTTTTAATTTACATAAAAAATAAATTAAATTTATTGGAGATAAGATCCTACAAAATAAGCATGACATCAGTTTTTTCTCCTTCCCATTCCAATTACATTATAAAATTGAGAGATAATTGCAGTTTTGAGTACACCGTTAGAAAGGTAATTAAATTTTACAACTTTTGTGAGATTCGGCAGCTTGCAGGATTTTTTTTGGAAGAGTAGTGATCCTCGAAAATTTGTCACTGACAACGCTTTTTTAAAATTTTTATTTCTTGATCTGTTATCGCGCTTTTGAAAAGATACTTGTGAACATTGAATGTGCATTAGGCTTAAAGGAAATTTAATGCTGAATTCAAAACTGTGATGGAACATTGAAAAAAAATGTGTGGAAGCAGAGAAAATTGAGGTTTTCCTACAAAAAACACGGTTTTCTCGAAATAACCTTTGGAACGGCATATCTGTGCAACGGAATGAGATAGAATCATGCGGTTGGTGGCGTTTAACTACATTTTTGATCTAGTTTTTCCATCTTGCATATTGTCATCTACTTGCGATACACCCTGTATAGTTGCAGTCCTGGCCACAGATGGCACATCTGTTTGGTTATTTACACTTACTGAGGCATTGTCACCAATTGGAATTTCAATAAATCTCATTTTGCATTTACTTATGTTTTTCAAACTTAATATCATTATTTTACATTCCTGAACTGCGTTCTACGTACAACCAAACAAATAAAAAGATTATTTAACTATTTACATTGAATAAACAAATAAAGGTTCTCTAATTGATAGAAATATTATATCAAACATTTAAATGAAAATAAGTATTAGTTACATTCATTACTATTAAATGCTATTAACCCCTTAACGGGCACATTTCTCTATTATAGTTGGAAGCAAATCGGTGTTGTATATAATTCTCAGGGTACCTCAAATGACCAGTTTTGAAATCATTTTGAAAAAAAAAAAATTTTGCCGGAAGTTATGGGCGATTGCCTCTCTAGAGGCTTACACGCACACAGAGATGAGAAGTAACAATACACTTATATGCAATAGGTTGTAAAACCAACAAAACCTTTTTTCAGTAAGTTCCACGCGAGTTTTATACTCGAGAAAAATCGTTATACTCCCTTGTCATCTCCTCCGTTATCAGGAACGAAGATTCTCCAGATGCTATCGATACATTCTATAAATGTTATTATTGAATCTGCATTACAAAAATAAAAATAAAATTTTTTGAGAATTATTAGAAAAAAAATTATTCATTCATTTTGCAACTAAATAATTCGCGTTTAGGAATAATATAGAGATATTGATATAAAGTATAATTAGTTTCATTTTAGATCAATCAAAAACCATTGAAAAAAAAATCAAACTTTTTTCATCTAAAATTTTAAAACTTATTAGTCAATAACAAGTATGTGACAAAAAGATCGAAAGAAAAATCAATTTAAATGACATTAGTAATGTATAATTACACAACTTTATAATGTTGTAGAGAGTGATTGAGGATCACGATACACTAACATTCACAAGCGCTTCTAGAAAGGCAACCGAAGGGACAGGTACCTGGGACACTCACAAGCCTCTCTGGAGGCCCGTGTACGACATTCTTCGGGATTTCTCGGCTCAGGGAGGCCGGAGACTCCCGATTTCTCTCCATGAAACTCCTGAAATCTAATGGAACCCATAGGAACTATTGCCACGGTCTTCCCGCCCGGTAAGAATATTTCTGAGTTCAGGCCTCCAGGGAGGCCCAAGACCGTTAAAGGGTTAAAAGGCTTAAGGCATTACCTTAATTAAACATTTAAAAAAATAAATAAAACTGATAAGATCCTCAAATTCACATACATTATTAAATTAAATGACTCTTGCAATGACCATTTATTACTTACCACAATAATAAATGATACATTGCCCCACTACCTTAAGGCAGAGTTGGGCAACATCTAGATAAAAATCTATTTAGATTCGAAGACAGATGGTTTTTTTATTTTATCTAGATAACTATTCGAAAATCGAATACTTTTCAAAGTATTCGAATATCGAATAAAGAACTATCTGTATTCGATGTTTGATGAATTCGAACCAGAAGATAGATTCTTTGAATACTTTTAGTTCTATTCGAATAAACTATCTTTTATTTGAATCTGTATTCGAAATTTCGAATATAGATGTTTTTGTTTTTTAAGTGTCATTTCCGAACTATATAAATACAAAATATTTTCATTTTTGTTTCCGTATAAAATGATAGTGTGGTGAAAGGCTCATTTAATCCAAACTATGTTCAATTGTGATTCAACCATTTCTTCATGATCACCCACTCTAAACCCTCACCTTAGCATATTACATTATGACCCTTTATTTATCAGGAAAAGTAATTATTTTTAAGTTCGAGTAAGCAGGGGGGGGGCACTAAAATATTTAAAAATTAATCTTTTGGGATTATTTCACATGGATGTATGATATTATTTTGTCAAACACTTAGTTCTTCTAAAAAGTATCCATTTTTCATTTTAGCTGGGGGAGGGGCGCACTAATATTGAAAATGGAAACCTTTTCGGACTACTTTCCCACAGGGGTCCAATATTATGTCATCGAAGGCAGTTTATACTAAAACTATCAATTTTGTATTTCTGTGGGGGGGAGGCCTCGCGCGGGTCTCATTACCGCGTATGGGGAGCGTCCCACGGGTGGCGGATGTGGGGATGGTCGGTGGAAATTCCTAGGAAGTTCCTCCCGGCTAAGTCCGTAGGACTCGCTGACCAACAATGAGAGCGCCCCCCCAGGCTTGCTGGAGGGTGTGACGTAGGTTTGAACGCCCTACTCACATTTTTTAGTTCACCCAAACACCACAAACAGTCATGGATTCTCCTAAGGTAAAACGCTCATTATCCGGAGGTAAACTAGTCCCCCGTTCGGGTCTCCGGGTGGGGACTGCTTTAGGGGAATCATGGCGAAAGTTGAAATTAAGAGATTTAGTATTAGGGACGTGGAACGTCAGAAGTTTGAATACAGCGGGTGGGTTAAAATCGGTTTCGAATGAGGTTGAGAGGTATGGTATAGATATCGTGGCTCTGCAAGAGGTACGCTGGCCGGGGGAGGGCTCTTTAAGAGAAGGTAAGTACACAATTTGGTACGGCGGGGGCGAAAATTATTGTTTAGGCACTGGGTTTCTGATTAGGAATAGGTTGATATCCGCTTTGAGGGACGTTCAATTTTTCGGGGACAGGATATCAGTAGCTGTATTTCAAGGGCGGTGGTTTAAAATCGCGTTAATAAACATACATTCTCCGACCGAAGACAGCGATGACGAAGTTAAGTCGGAATTTTACGATAAACTAGAGTGGGTCTTCGATAAATTACCGCGAAATTACATGAAGATAGTTTTAGGAGACGCTAACGCAAAGGTGGGCAGGGAAGAAATATATCATCCGACAATTGGAAAAGAAAGTTTACACGAAATTAGTAATGATAACGGAATCCGATTGATTAACTTTGCTACTTCTAAAAATTTAATAATCAAAAGTACAACTTTTAAACATAAAGATATTCACAAATATACCTGGACATCACCGGATTCACAAACAAGAAATCAAATCGATCACGTTTTGGTGCAGCATAGGTGGCAAAATAGTGTTATTAATGTTAGGTCGTACCGAGGGGCGGAATGCGGGTCGGATCACAAACTAGTAGTCGCTAAAGTTCGGCAAAGACTTTCAATAAAAAAAAGGTTAGAAACCGGATCTCATACCGAATATTTAAATCTGGAAAAACTTAAAATTCCGGCGATTAGAAAACAATTTGAAATTGAACTCAAGAATAGATTTGATGTATTAGAACCATCGACAGAGAATGGTGAAGACATTGATCAATTGTGGGAAGGGATTAGGGATAATATTAAAGAGGTCAGTAATTTGTGTCTGGGCAAAAGGGAAAATAATAAGAATAAACCATCGTTCGATGAAGAATGTTTAAACTCGTGTGAGAAAAGAAAAGCCGCTAAACTCAAAGTTTTAAATAATCCTAGCGAAGACAATCTTGCCTACTTTCGAGGCATAAGGAACGAAACGACTAAATTGCTTAAAAATAAAAAAAGAGGATATCTCCAAAACAAAATAATAGAAATAGAAAATAATGGAATCCAAAATAACGTTAGAGATATGTATAAAGGCATAAATTTATCACGTAAACGTCTAGGACCAGTTACGACTGGTATTAGGGATAATAATAATAACATCATAGCGGATCCGGTAGACATAGTAAGGAAGTTCAAAGAGCACTTTGATAGTATTTTGAATCCAGAAAATACCCGTCTATCACCACTTTTGGAATTTCAAAGTGCCGAACCGTTATTAGAAGAACCGAGTATAGGGGAAGTCGAAATAGCTATCGGAAAATTAAAATCCTATAAAGCAGCGGGGACGGATAATATTCCTAGCGAACTAATCAAATCATGTGGGGAAGCTGGGATTTCAAAAATACATCTTTTGATTAAAAAGATTTGGGAGTATGAGAAAGTACCCGAAGAATGGAAAGAGTCTATACTTATACCGATTCACAAGAAGGGGTCGCGGACAGACACTAATAACTACCGTGGGATCTCACAACTTCCGGACTGCTATAAAGTATTTACGTCAATACTGACAAGCCGAATAACCGAATACGCCGAGGAAATTATCGGAGATTATCAATGTGGTTTCAGACGGAACCGATCTACCGTAGACCAAATATTCTCTCTCCGTCAAATATTAGAGAAAAAATTAGAATACAATGGTGTTGTTCATCAACTGTATGTCGACTTTAAAAAGGCTTATGATTCAATAGACCGCAATAAACTGTATAACATCCTGACTGAACTAGGAATACCGAAGAAGTTAGTAAACTTAGTAAAAATGTGTATGACCGAAACGTTCAATAAAATAAGAATCGGTCGTTATTTTTCTGAGAAGTTCGAGGTTCACTCTGGTTTGAAACAGGGGGATTCGCTATCCCCTGTTTTATTTAATTTAGCTCTAGAATATGTCATTAGGGAGGTGATAAATACCGGAAAGGGTTTGAATCTGGGGGGAAATATATCCGTACTCGGTTACGCTGATGATTTGGTTTTGCTTGGTGACGACGTGGAAACGATAGAACTAAATACAAAAGCATTGATGGAAGCCGGAAAAGAAGTAGGGCTAGAAATAAATACGGGAAAAACAAAATATATGGTTAGTTGTAGAAACGGTGACAATTTTGGCGATATTGAAGTAGAAGAGGAAATATTCGAAGCCGTTGAGAAATTTAGATATTTAGGATCTACTGTAACTAGAAAAAACGAAATCGAAGAGGAAATTAAGGCTAGATTAAAGGGGGGAAATGCTTGTTATTTCTCGGTTGCAAAATTACTTGGGTCACGCCTTTTATCCCGAAATTTAAAAATTAGGATTTACAAAACTATAATTCTTCCGACTGTTCTTTACGGTTGTGAAACATGGCCGCTTACAGTAAGGGATGAGAAACGCCTTATGGTGTTTGAAAATAAAGTGCTGCGTAGAATATTCGGGCCGAAGAAAGATGAGTCAACAGGAGAATTTAGACGGCTACACAATGCAGAATTGCGTGAGCTTTACCCGGCAAATGTAATCGAGTCTATAACTGCGCGTCGGCTAAAGTGGGCATGCAAAATGATGAGTCTTAGTAGTGAACGAATTCCTAAAAGATTGATAAACGCTTTGCCGACTGGAAAACGGCCGAGGGGTAGGCCTAGGCGAAGATGGGAAGATTCGGTGAAAGCAGATCTTGTGAATTTGGGATTGGGCGGTGGTAGGTGGATGGAGGTATGTAGGGACCGATTGGTGTCGGCGTCGGGCCTTCGGGTCCGTTAAGCCTTATTGTATTGTATTGTGGGGGGGGAGGGCTATGACATACAAAAAATTTATCTTTTGGATTTCTTTCACACGGGTGTATAATATTATCTCATCGAAGACAGTTTATACTAAAAATATAAATTTTGCATTTCAGTGGGGGGGGGGGGGATATATAGGTTATGATATATAAGAAATATATCTTTTCGGATTTCAGTGGGGGGGGGGGCACTATGATATATAAGAAATGTATTTTTTCGGATTTCTTTCACAAGGGTGTATAATATTATGTCATCGAAGACAGTTTATACTAAAACTATTAATTTTGTATTTTTGTGGGGGGGGGGGGGGGCTACGACATACAAGATATTTATCTTTTGGATATCTTTCACACGGGTGTATAATATTATCTCATCGAAGACAGTTTATACTAAAAATATAAATTTTGCATTTCAGTGGGGGGGGGGGGGGGGGCGCTATGATATATAAGAAATGTATCCCCGGATTTCTTTCACACGGGTGAATAATATTGTTCCATCATTTGTAAAAAAACCGTTCTCGATAATATAATAATGCACCCCCATGTGAAATAAATCCAAGAATCTAACTTGTTCATAGTGCGCCCCCCCCCCCCAATCTAAAATACAAATTGAATATTTTTGTCAGAAACAGCATCCTTGATTACATAATATTGGACCCATGTTTAAAAATAAATCCGAAAATATAACTTTGTTATAGTGCGCCCCCCCCCCCACCCCTTCACTGAAATACAAGATAAATATATTTTTCAGAAACTCCATCCTCAATTACACATTATTAGCCCCCTGTGCAAAATAAATCGGAAAATCCAACTTTTTTATAATGCGCCCCCCCCCCCCAACCTCTCCTCGAAAATCCATATAAATATTTTTTTCATAAACACCACCACCGATAACATAGTATTGCTGTACTGCTAATGTTACCATTTTCAGATTATAGAGCCCCCCCTCCCATCTCATTTGAACTTTAAATAAATATTATTCTCGATGGATACCTGGTCATGATGTAATATGCTTAGGTAAGGGGATAGACCGGTCGAACAACATGATGAAGTGGTTGAATTTGACTTGGAAATGCTATACCATATTCCATCAATTTGATGAAATAACTAAATGAAATTTTTTAGAAGTTTAGAAACCGAAATGTATTCGATTTTCAAACAGAAGTATCGAATAGTTTACGGATACAGATGATTATTATATTCGAAATATCAGATATTTTTCTATTGAATAAAAAACTATCTTGTGTCTTCGAATAGTTTCATTATCGAATATAAAACTATTCGAATAGTTATTTGAATACTTTTTTGTATTCGATAATTTAATTGTTTTTTCGACTAGTTTTCATATTCGAATAGTATCTAAATACAATTTTTGGCCAACTCTGCCTTAAGGTAAAAAATATATGTACATAGATAAATATTTTATTTTTGTAAAATAAATATTGATTTATTTTATTTATTTTAAGTATTGAAAAAATGGTTGGGGTAGAAAAGAGATGTCTGCAAATTAATTTTGGAGCAAGTAGGTCAAGCGATGCATCGTTTTTTTAGTTTATATGAGTCTGCTCCAATGATAACATTACCATGACAATACAGTCTATAATTCGAACATTATTACTCATCATAGGAGAAAATTACATTTTGGGACTAAGTGACAAAACAGCTAACAAAATGATAATGTTAGTTCCTATGCAATCAGTAATAAAATGAAATAGGATTTACAAGTTAAAGAAGATTCAAGAATGTCTGTTAGTTTATTTTCAAAATTCTATAGCGAAATATATTATAAGATAATCACAAAACTTACAAGTGATTATCAAATATAATGATTTCAGGGGCAGATGTAATATAACTTATATTAAATGATTTGTTATGTAATATAACAAATATGCTTAAGTTGTGCCCATATGACATGTGTTGATAAATTAATTTGTCAAATTGGCATTTGACTGCGCAATGCCAGTATACTGGCAGAGGTCCGCCATGCCCCGAGCGCGCTTTGCCAGTATACTGACATAGCTGTTTTATCGTATAACTGCGCAATGCCAGTATACTGGATCGTTGGTGTGGCGATCTAGTGGATGTTACTCGAACTTGTAAGTCTAGCGCTGATCGCTAGATCGCGTGAGACTTTAGAAATAATTTCTGATTTATAAGTTGTGCTTTCCAGCTTTTAACGCTTGATAGCATGAGCCTTCAGAAATAGGACCGCAGATTAGGCCTGCCAATATACATTCTGGTTTGGCCGGTCCAAAATCCTGGATCAAAAAAGGTGATAGAAAAAAATAAAAATAATACCTTTTGTGGGAAAAATTTGTTATTTCATAATTAAATTCGTATTTGAAAAAAAAAAAAAGGCTAATCTAATATTTCATAATGGCAATTCTGGGGGGCAAAGGGAGAGCTGAAGCGATAGACGAGTGCGGGAGTCTTTCTCACTTCATGAGAGAATACCAAACCAAAGTGCCCTACTCACTGTTTGGTAAACTCCGCTGTCCCAATCCCCATCAACGCCTACTGTCACCTTCTCGTGGTGCCCCCTGGGGAGTTATACAACTCGCGAACGACAGAGGCGGGGTATTTCAGGGAGGCTCAAAGAGCCACCTGAAACACCTAATAGAAAGTCTTAAAGGAAACAACCTGGATTGTCCTGGACGCACAATGCACTGTGTACCACAGCACTACACAGACTAAACAACTAGATAAACAGAGCCTGTGAAGCGGCATGGATGGGGATGGTAAGGCTGTGGCTTCCATCCTACATGTGTCGTGGAGCACCCTGCCTGGCAAGCACACGTATTGGTGCCTATGCATCGGAGCATAGGAGGTCCGAGGCGTAAGTAGTAGGATCCTGGAATGCTGGAAAGCGGGTTGAGAATTTCCCCGTGAAGGAAGCATATATTCCGGCTCCTGGACGGAACTCCAGGACTCTCAACGTTGACAGCGCTGAGATGGGGGTACACCCCGGCGGATAGCCATACGTGGAATGGGGTAAGTATAATGAGTAAAAACATTAAAAAACTATTTTACCTGGACGAAAGTCCACAACACGATGAGGAATCTTCCTCATCGGAGCCATCATACGTCTCAGACGCTACTGAACCTCTAGACGACTCTTACATGAGACACCTTTCACAGGCACTAGAGGACGAAATTAATGCATTACATGTGGACAGTCACACACATGGAGTGCTGGAGGAGCAAGTGGCTCTTGCAGCCGCTGCTTCACAGGCTCCAATGACTATAAGACAGTCTACACTTATGGAGACGGAGACAAGCCAAACACGTCTCAATGTGGACCAGTCGGGGGCCTTGGCCACGACGGGGTCCTCAAAGAACGTGAAGAGGCGCAATAGGAGGAAGGCGAAAGCCCAAACCCTATGTAATCAACCAGTAGCGGGGCCATCCCAGGAAGGTGCGGCTGAGGATGCAAGGGCCCAACCAGGCCCGGCAGACAAAGCGGCACCGACCAAGGGTAGTGCCACAATACTGGGCCAACATACAGACGTGAGGGCTCCTCTTCCAAAGTGCCAGGCCAAGACTGCAAGGGCCCAAACGGGCCCGGCAGGCAAAGCCGCGGCGCCCAGGGGAGGGCCCCCACGATACTACCAGAAAGACAGACGGGGTACAGTGGGGCAGCCAACTAGGCCAGCAGCAAACACTGCGAGGCCTTCAAAGCGGCCCACACAACCCCAACTGACTACAAAAAGACCCAGATCCTCTCCGGGAAACTCTGCACCTGCTGCAAAGAAACCCAGAGAGACGACGGGACACAGACCTAACTATGCTCTTGCTGCAAGAGGGCAACTGGTGGCGGTGGTTCCAGAGGACTACCCTCACACACAGTTGACCCGCGAGCAGTGTGAAGAGTTACAGGAATTAATAACGGACAAGGTGGACGATATTGACGAGGAAAGTGACGATCAGCCACTCTTTAATGGTGCAAGCCTTAGTAGAGGAGGCTGTATCGTCTCATGCCTTGACGACCATACCAAATTATGGTTAACAAAAACAATCCCCAACATCAGGCTGAGAGGAGAGGTGGCGCTCAGAGTCTGCGAGATTGGGGAGCTTGCAAAAATGGTAAAGATAGGAGCTTTCTTTCCTGGGAAAGCTCCTACAGAAGAAATACTCTTAAAAAGACTAAGAGTACAGAATAAGGCAGTGGCAGACATGAAATCCTGGAGACTGCACTATATGAAAGAAATGGAGAAAGGATTTTTCGCCATTTTTAAAATTTCAGAACCCAGCCTGGAGTCCCTCAAAACCAGAGGTATGAAGGTGGGTTGTGGTATGAAATTGATCCTATTAAGACAGTTAAGAGGAGCCAATGAACAACCACCATCAATGATGCAGGAATGCGAATTGATGGAGACCTCCGAGGAACCAGTCAGACAAATGGAAGGAACCTCGGAGGCAGGCAAAGAAACAACAGAGGTGGCTGATGTTGGACCCAGGGAGGAAGCCAAGGATGAATCCTTGGGCAGACAACAATCACCTAAACAGGTAGCAGGAGGCGCAGTTCTCACAGGTGGAACCCATGGGGAGGTGACGGGAGGCGTGCTGAAACCCAAAGACCCGATGAAAGTCGGGTTGGAAGGTGGAAACATGCCACCGTTACCACCCAGGGAACCACCTAGTAGAACACAACAATAACTGGATGAGACTGCTGCAGATCAATCTCCACCACTGCATAGCGGCAAGTGGTGTTCTGCAACAGCATATAACAGGTAAAAACATTGACATAATCTTAATACAAGAGCCATATATACTTAAAGGCGAGCTCAAGGGACTGAAACTACCTGGATACAGTACAGTGTCCACGAAAGACAGCCCCAGAGCTTGCATTATGTACAAAAATGAATTAAAACCGCTGCCACTTTGGCAACTTTGTTCCAGAGATCTAGCAGCGGTAAAATATACCCCAAAAGGGGGCAACCCAATCATCATATTGTCGGGATACCTTCCTTTTGAGGAAAAGGACCCAACAATAATGCTAGAACAGATGATGGGAAAAACCAACGGACTTGACATACTTGCTGCCCTGGATAGCAATGCACATCATAAAATCTGGGGAAGCAGCAACATAAATCACAGAGGTGAGCTAATTTTAGAATTTACAATTAATAATGATCTTGATATATTGAATAGTGGTAATAAACCCACATTTCAAAATAAATTAAGATCAGAAATAATAGATATAACAATAGCCACACAAGCACTTAGCAGACAAATCACGAATTGGCATGTCTCCAACGAGGAGACATGCTCTGACCACAAATACATAAGATTTGATCTACTAGAGAGTCAAACATATAATGTGGAGTACAGGAATCCCAAAAATACGGATTGGGAGATGTACTGCACAAGACTCACAGATGTGATGAGACAATGTCCAGAGGATGCTCACAATGAATGGCAACTGGACTGTCTCAACACTTCCATAACTAATGCTATGATGGAGTCATACCAACATAGCAACAAACCAAAAAACAAAAAATCAAACAGAAAAGTCCCATGGTGGAACAATGAACTTAAAAAGCAAAGAACGGAAACCAGAAAACTGTTCAATGCTGCAAAAAACACTGGCAGATGGGATTTGTACAAATCCGCTTTAACAAAATATCACAAATCTGTCAGGAAAGCAAAAAGAGATGCCTGGAGGAACTTCTGCTCAGATGTGAGCGATGTCCCGGAGGTAAGCAGAGTTAAAAAAATACTAAATAAAACAGATCAGGAAATGCTGGGAACGCTAAAGGTGAATGGGGAATTCACCACAAACGAGTTGGAAACCCTAGAAGCCATGGCCAAAGCCCAATTTCCTAACTGCGATACGAACAATAGACTCATCAGCAACTCCACATTTTCAACATCAACGGATGATGGAAAAATGTGGAGAGAGGCAAAGAACATTGTTACCAGTAGTGCTTTAGAGTGGGCTGTAAAGACGACAAAACCATTCAAGTCAGCTGGTACAGATGGCATTTTTCCAGCACTAATACAAAAAGGGCTGGACATCATAAGACCTAACCTCTTAAAATTATTAAGAGGTAGCCTGGCACTGGGATACATCCCAATGGAATGGAGAATATCCAAAATACGATACTTGCCAAAGCCAGGCAAAGGTACATATGAAGACCCGAAAGCTTTTAGGCCCATATGTCTATCATCGTTCCTTATGAAAATATTGGAGAAAATAATTGATAGACATGTGAGAAAACAGATATCGGAAGCAAATCCGATACATAAAAGGCAATATGCATACCAAGCAGGCAAATCCTGCGAGGTAGCACTGCACAACATGGTCTCAAAGATAGAAAAATCTATAGACCAAAAAGAAATAACAATAGGCACCTTCGTAGACATTGAAGGAGCTTTTGATAAAACTCCTTATAACGTCATTAAGAACGCATTAAGGAGCAGAAACATAGACAGCATTTCCTCCAGATGGATTGAAAAAATGCTGGAGGAAAGAATCCTACTATCAGAAATGGGACACACCAAACTGTGGATTAAACCGAAAGGAGGATGTCCACAGGGAGGAGTGATCTCACCTCTACTGTGGTGTCTAGTAGTGGACTCACTGCTAGTAAGACTAAATAAAGCAGGCTTTTATGCACAGGGATACGCAGATGATATAGCAATTCTGATTCAAGGAAAATATCAAAGTGTATTGTCTGACCTATTACAAAACGCCACCAAAATCCTTACAAATTGGTGCAAAGAGAATGGATTAAACATCAATCCACAAAAAATACACATTTGCCTCTTCACTAGGAGGAAAAAAGTGGACATCAAATTACCAAAAATAAATGGTTTTCAGTTGACACCAACAAAGGAAGTAAAACATCTGGGAGTCACACTTGACCATAAATTAAACTGGTCCAAACACGTAGAAAATACGACCAACAAAGCCCTGAAAAGCCTATGGTCCTGTAAGAGGGCAATAGGCAAGAATTGGGGACTAAAACCAAAAATGGTGTACTGGCTGTACCTAACAGCAATTAGACCAATCATATTTTACTCAGCCCTACTTTGGTGGCACAAAGCAGGAGCTGGAAAGAATAAAACGCTGTTAAACAAACTACAAAGGCTAGTTTGTCTGATGACAACAGGTGCAATGAGAACAACTCCAACAGCTGCAATGGAGGTGATGCTTAATCTAACTCCTCTGCAGATAGAGGTGGAGGCCCAAGCGTTAAAATCCGCTTACAGAATATTAAAACAAAACAACTTCTCCCAAATAAACGTAGAGAGAGGACATTGGACAATAACCAGGAAAATTGAAGAAGATCGGGTGCTATCCATGCACTCAGACCTTCAGGTAAGAGAATTCCTGGACATTAAATATCAAACCATAATCAGGAAAATAGAGCCACATAAACCCTACACGGGGATCAACTGCTATACGGATGGCTCACTGACCAAAACAGGGTCTGGGGCAGGAATCTGGAGAATGGATAAACCCAATGAAGGGACATCAATTCCACTGGGAAAATATGCTACTGTCTTCCAATCAGAAGTAGTAGCAATTTGCCAATGTGCCTCAGAACTGCTGACTGAAAAGATATCAAATAAAAAAGTAACTATATTCACTGACAGTCAAGCAGCTATTGGTGCAATCAGTAACCATATAGCTAAATCAAAGGTTGTCAAAACCTGCAACAATACGCTCAATAAATTATCAGAAAACAATAATGTAAGAGTGGAATGGGTACCAGGACATACTGGTATACATGGAAACGAAAAGGCAGATTGCCTAGCAAGACAAGGATCAGCTAATAAACCCATAACCCCTGAACCTGTACTGGGAATAAGCATAAGCTACGCCAAAAGAAGGATCGGGGAAATATATGGAGCTATTAAAAAACAATATTGGAAGGATAAAAATCAATATCACTCCAAACTCTTCTTAGACGGCTATTCAGTCAAAAGAAGCAATATGTTGCTGAATCTTGACAGGAAGGCACTTAAAAAAATTACAGCGATCTACACAGGACACTGTAAACTAAACAAACACATGTATAAACTAAAGTTGGCGGAAACACCAATATGTAGATACTGTGGCAAAGAGAACGAAACAGCATATCATATAATCTGTTGGTGTGACCGATTTGTGCGGTTAAGATTTGGAATGTTTGGGCAGGAAAATATAACCAATCCAACTTCCAACGACTTATTAAATCCAACAAGTATACTAAAATTTACCGATGTTTTAAGGATTCCAATCTGAAACACGGGCATAGTTAGGCGCACAATAGACCCAAGGAGGTCGCGGAAAAAAAAAAAAAAAAAAAAAAATATTTCATAATAATAACTGGAGACTAATAAGTAATTTTTTTTATTAAAACAAATAGGAACCTAAATGTAGTAACCTTGAGACAGGCTGGCGCAGCTGCCTACCCCCGATCTCATATCACCTCGCGCAGTTAAAGGGTTAATAACAAGATACAAAAAGCCTGAAGAAGTAAGATGACAAGGACAATCAAGAGTTAAGTGGACAGATATAAAATGATCTGAGTCGACACAAAAAGAACATGAACCCGTCAAAAAATTATTTTTTGAAAAGAATGGAGATGACTCCTTTTCGAAATTATCAATTCAATTAAAACTTTATGAATTCTTTATTATAACTATAACATTATAACTTACCGAAAAAAGAAGATCATGTTCATTGCCATACTGAGGCACTGATTCAAATAAATAGAAATGCTTATTTTCAGTTTGGTTATGAATGGGAGATATAGTACTGTACCCATCAAAAGTATTTCTGTTGAAATTTATTTCCCTTCCAAATTGATCTCTCTGATTCTCATTGTCATAACGATTATATTGATCTTGATCAAAGTTCTGTGTTGGCAATGGTCTGCTTTTATTTGCAGACAACCCATATAATTCAAAAGCTGTCTAAAAACATCATTAAATAATAAGTCAGGAGAGAAATATAACAATCCTATTTTTAAATAGTATATAGAATAGAATGCAAAAAAAACCTCTAAAAATTTTTGGTAGATTCTTCGAGTTTTAATATTTTTAGCAGATGAAGTAACTACAGCATGAGAGGGAACTGAGCCCCAATTACAATAGTTATATTCTTCTATAGGTTTCCTTGAACCATCCAAACAAAGTAATTCAAAATCATTTTTATTCACAGTTGCTAAAATAAAGAAACACCCAATCATCACAAAACAGTTTAAAAGTCTAAAATTAAAAGAACATGCCATTTAAAAATACTTACGGAAATTAATTGAGTCAGCGGTTAATTCTAAAACAGATGTATGTTTTAGAAATGCTATTTCTCCAGCTTCTAAAAGACATCTAAAAGCACCCGTAAAACCTGCATAGGGATCAGCATTGGTACACTTTCCACCAGGTACTTTTCCAATGCACAGTTTGCATAACTTGTCAGAATTGTCGCCTGAAATTCAAGCCAAGCGTATTTTTTTTTTTTTTTTTTTTATTATGTATTTTATTTTAATAAACCATATGGTTATTGATTTGAATAAGTACTTCTCCCTATAAAGCTAGAAATCATGAGTTATTTTTAAGAAAAAGATAGATGATAGTTATTTAAAAAGCCTCTTCAGCAAAAATTTTTAATATATTATGACATTCTTTCTCAGAAGTAAAAACAATAAATGTCTGAATCTCTCTTTCCCTCGCTCCTTCCCTCATAATATAATGTCATACCACATAATAATATTGGTATAACGTCCATAATGAATTTTGGTGTGTGTACTTTACAATAATTTTTGTTTTATGGGAACAATAGTAAGAAGGGCAGCACTACGGAATGTAGTAAATATAGGCCAATCAGTCTTCTTTCCACAGTATATAAGATCTACACACGCATTTTGGAAAGTAGATTAAGAATTATTGTTGAGGAACAGCTCGAACCAGAACAAGCTGGATTTAGGCCCGGTAAACAGACACAGGACCACATATTTGAATCGGCCACGCGTCCTTTACCTGCCTCCGACTCTAGTTCAATAATCGGTCTACTGAGGGCGCTGACCGAGGAAGTAAGGGATATGAAGGCCAAACTTAAAGGGATAGACGAGCTCAAAGATATAAAGGATACACTACAAAAACAATCCGAGCTGTCCTTTGAAAATATAGACAGACTCGTGAAAATTGAAAATCTATTAGAAGAGCAGAAGAGCCACATTGAAAAACTGTCAATGGAAAACCAAAATTTAAAAGCCAAAATCTCGGCGTTGGAAACCCGCTTAAATAATGCCGAGCAGCTGCAGTTGAAAAACAGTATAGAAATAAGAGGTGTCCCCGAGAAACCGGGAGAGACGGTGACGGGCATCATCCTGAGCGTCGGTGCGGGTCCGGGCGTCAAACTGAATGAGGAAGATTTAGATCACGCCGCGAGACTCAGGCCAAAGCAGGACGGGACCCCTGGGCCCATTATCGCCCGATTCGTGCGGCAATCCGTGAGAGACAAATTAGTGAAACAAAGAAAAATAAAAAGAGACTTTTCTTCAAGGCACCTGGGCTGGGGGGAAAACGAAGCCCACCGAATATATCTCAATGAAGCGATGATGCCCGCTAACAAGCATCTGTACTGGCTGGCCAGGCAGAAGAAAGCAACTGCAAAAATAAAGTACGTGTGGTTCAGCGGAGGACGGGTGCGCTGCAGGCAGTCAGATGGTTATCCAGCCGTGATTATTGAATAGCCAAGTGACTTAGACGTCTTTAACTGATGGCAGATAATAAGTTGCATCAAGATCGCGAACTCTTTATGTTTTATGATATATGTATATTTTTTTAATGTTAATATTTTTACGTTTTACAGAGACACTATAAAGAACTATATTCCCACTGTAGAGATTTTTATTTTAATTTACAATGTTTCTTTTTTTATCACAGTTATTTTTACCTTTGTATGGTCATCATTAATTCTGATAGAGATATTATCATTAATAGCGGAGGTATCTTTCTTCATTTTTATAACCAATACCTTTATTTATAATATGGATTTTGTAATTTTCACAATAGATATTTTTGTTTTTTATTATGTTTTTTCCGTCGCTATAGATATTTTTAGTTTTTATCATTGGCATTTTAACTCTAATTTAAATCACTGTTGTAATCTTTTCTGCTCGAGGTCAAACATCTTTTGTATTGTTTTTTTTTTTTTTTTTTTTTTTTTTTTTTTTTTTTTCGGGACTTTAAGGCTTCCAGTGAAGCCCTATACTGCCCATACTAACACCCATGGCACTGGGTGATACTTCTCCTACGAAAGAAAAGCACCACCCAGGGCGGGGCTCGAACCCGCAGCTCCGGCATGGGAGTACGGCGCTTTACCGCACAGCCACACCGGGCCCCTTTTGTATTGTTATTATTATTTTATTATATTTTTATTTATTTTCACATCATCAAATTAGATTTTTTCTTCTTTTCTTTTTCATAATATGCAACAATTTAAAGTACCAACATAAACTTCAAACGACCGATATTACAATAGATTTTAATATTTTTTACCCAATGCTGGAATTATGTTCACTCTCTGAGGCCTACTGTTACTGTAAATCTAATAAAATGTTTCAAACTTTCCTTCATCCTCGCTCCTGTTCCATACAACTCCTTTCCTCTAAGTTATGACTAATATCCTAACCTCCTGTCACGTCAATGCACAATCCCTATTAGCCCACTTTGATGAATTCCAAAAATACTTCCTCGACAATTTCAATCATATAATAGCAATAACCGAAACCTGGCTAAAACCGTTCATCCCTTCCTCCCATATCTCCCTTCCCAATTACCTATTTTTACGCCATGACAGATCTAATCGTACGGGAGGTGGTGTCGGATTATACATCCATGAAAACCTAAAGGCCAAAGTCCTCCTTCAGTCTCCTTCCTCTGACCTTCCTCATGTAGAGTATATGTTTGTTGAAATCTCGTCCCTTTCCTCTTCCTTATTATTTGCCGTAGTCTATAGACCTCCTCGTGTTCCTTTCGACAGCCTCTTCGAATCTTCCCTCATAAATCTTGTAGCCAACTATCCTAACGTCATCATCACCGGAGATTTTAATGTAAACATGCTTGCAGACTCCCCCGAGAAATCCTATCTAACCGACCTCCTCTATTCCCTCAACCTTTACCTAGTCCCTTATTCTCCAACGCATCATACACAATATTCCGACACATGGCTCGACCTTTGCATCTCTGACTCTCCCTCCAAAATAGTCTCTTCTTCGCAATACCCTGTTCCTTTTCTCTCATCTCATGACCTCATCCAGATCTCATACGACCTCCCAGTCAAACGTTTTATTCCCAAGGTGATATCATTCCGCAATTTAGACCTCCTCTCCTATGAATCCCTTCAATCCGACCTTAAATCCGTTCATTGGAATCTCATATATTCCTATGACTCAATCGATCCTATGGTCTCCATCCTCACCTCAAATTTAAAATCCATTTTAGATATCCATGCTCCACTGAAAACCCGAACCTTACGTCGTCCTGCTGCACCTTAGTTGACTCCTGAAATAAAGGATATGATAAAAAGAAGGGAAGCTGCAAGGCGCAAATTTCGGCGAACCCGTTTGGCAGCTGATTATGCGTCTTTTAAAAAACATAGAAATCTGACCCAATCCGAAATCCGACGATCTAAATCCCTTCACTTCCACAATGCTCTTACCAATGCCCATGATCCTAAAAGCAAATGGAAAATACTCCGACAATTATCCCTACCAGGTTCCAATAACCCTAGCTCCCTTCAGCTCTCTCCAGATGATCTCAATAACCATTTCTCATCCTTCGCTTCTAATTCATCCCAACCTGCTGATATTAATCAGCATCATTTTAACCCGGAAAATTTCTTTTTTGCTCACATAACCTACGAAGACCTACTTACTGCTATCCTAAAATCCCACACTAACGATTATGGTCCCGATGATATCCCAGTAAAGCTAATAAAATCCTGTCTCCCAGCACTTATTCCTGTTCTTTATCACATCTACAACTTTTCCTTACAAAACTCCATATTCCCTTCTTCCTGGAAAACCGCTCTAGTCCGACCGTTAAACAAAACCGCAAACCCTTCCTCAATGAATGATTTCTGCCCAATCTCTCTCCTTTCAAACCTCTCAAAACCGTTAGAACGCCTCGTACAAAATCAACTATCAAACTTCCTAGAAGAACGTTCCCTCATTAACCCTCTCCAATCGGGCTTCCGATCGGGATACTCAACTCAATCTGCTCTCCTGAAAATTACCCATGACCTCCAAACGTCCATCGAACACCGAAATTTAACTATCCTCATCCTTCTTGATTTCTCCAAAGCATTTGATACCGTTGACCATAATATCCTTCTCACCAAATTACAAAAGCTCCATTTATCAAGCAGCGCCTTACATTGGTTCAAATCCTTTCTTTCAGACCGGTCACAGTTTGTAGTCGTCCCAGGCCAACCTCCATCCAAAACACTTCCTCTCTCCTGTGGTGTTCCGCAGGGTTCCTCTCTATCCCCCACTCTGTTCGCCATTTATATCAACGACCTTCCTCTTCTGATCCATCACTCCCAATATCACATCTATGCAGACGATTTCCAGATATACCTACCCTTCCCGCCTTCCGAGCTATCCTCTGCAACAACAAAGCTTCAGGATGATTTAAATCGAATCAGTCTCTGGGCAGAGGCTAACAAGTTGAAGCTGAACGCAGAAAAAACGAAAGCAATTTTAATAGGCTCCAATTACCTCCTTAAAACCGTCCCTAACATCCCTACCCTGTTCCTAAATAATAATCCCATTAAATTTTACCCAATTGTCAAAAACCTCGGAGTGACCTTTGACCAAACCCTTTCCTGGAAAAACCATATCTCCAATATTTCCCGCCGTACCTTTTCTACCTTAAAGCAATTAAATCACCTCCGAAGCCTTTTACCACCTGAAACACGTAGGCTCCTGGTCACTTCCCTGGTATTTCCCCACTTTGACTATTGTTGTGCGGTGTAGGGGGTGTCTCTGGGGATCTCGAAGCAAAACTAAAACGTTTATTCAATTGTTTCGTACGATTTATCTTTGGGGTCCCAAGAGACGTCTCCGTTATACCCATCCTACCGCCGCAAATATTTCCTGGCCTCTTTCCTTTTCCAAGTAATCCGATCCCGCCGTCCTTTATACATCACCGAACTTCTCCACTTCAAATCCTCTGTCCATTCCCGCAATACCCGTTCCAGGTCTTCAGATCTATACACTCCGGCCCACCGAACGTCAGCCTTTGAAAGATCTATCATTATCCGGTCCTCATCCCTATGGAACTCTATCCCCCCTTTTATTCGTCATTCCAACACTCTCCCTACCTTTAAATCCCGCCTGTTCAATCACTTCCTCTCCACCCAGTTTCCCGAACAATTGTAAACAGTTTAACTGTAAATTGGTATAGGCATTTATCATTTATTTATCTTTAAAATATACGATCCATTTAGTGTATGTGTAAATAAGTTATTTTTCATTTCAAGTCAATAAGGATTTACTTAGTTTTAATTTTTTTTATCACAAGAAGATTTCCCCAATGTTTATAATTTTTTCTCAGTTTTTTTTATTTTTATTTTAATTTATTTTTTTTCATTTTAATTTGCTCTATTTGTTTTGTTTTTTATTAGTACTCTAAGGCACTGAAGCCTATTATATGTATCTGTATAATTTGTTCCTGAGGGACTAGTTCCCGGGACAATCAATAAAGAGTTTATTATTATTATTATTAAATATTGGCAAAAGCAAAGTGCTTGTGATGTCCAGGCATGAGCATGAAGATGTGCAACTGTTTTGCGGTGGTGAGGCTCTTGAGGTAGTGGACCACTTTCCCTACCTAGGAACCATCATCAGCAGGTCTTGCAAAGTAGATGAAGAAATTAGTAATACAATTAATAAAGCGAACCAAGTATACTACCAGATCTGCAACAGCATAGTAGGCCATCGAAAGTAGGGAAAACGACAAAGCTTCACATATACAAGGCAGTAGTATACCTCCCAACGCTCACATATGGTAGTGAAAGCTGGGTCATGCTGGACAGGCATGTCAGCCGGATAACAGGACCAGAAATGAGGTACCTTCGCAGAGCAGCAGGTAGAACGAGAAGGGATCGTCAGCAGAATACTTCCATAAGAGATCAGCTGCAAGTGCCTGAACTGAAAACTGACATCGAAAGAAGGCAGCTCAAGTGGTTCGGCCATGTGTGCCACATGGATGAGGAACGGCTACCGAGAAAGGTAATGGAAGCCCGCACACTGGGCAGAAGGCCCAGGGGTCGCCCGAGAATCCAATATGGAGAGCATATTGAGAGGATAGGAGCGAGAAGAGGAAAAACCTTGGCTGTGATGAAGAGGATATGTCGAGACCGGGAAGAATGGCTCCGTTGGATCGAGACCCCTCTATGCTGAATGGCACAACAGAGGGAGCAAAAGAAAGAAAAAAAATCTGGTGCGTGCGCGCAACACACAACTTTCACTTACCAACTTATTTAGATTAGAAATTGACGTGTTTTGTTAATTGCCACTTCACAAAGTCACAAATCTTTCCACATTCATTTCTTATTTTTTCCTTTTATGAGTAATTTAAAACACACGTGAATGATTCAAAATTTATTAAGTAAAGTACCCCCTCCATTTGATCAATGTTGATGAAATTTTTACTGTCATATCTCGGGCATATTAATACATCAAATACTCAGTTTGATCAAAATCGTGAAAACCGTTTTTGAGTAAATAAAAAAAACACGTGAAAATGAGACAACATTTATTCAGTAAAGTGCCCCCTCCAATTGATAAATTTTGATGAAATTTTTACTGTCACATCGCGGGCACATACATATACTAAATACCAAGTTTGATCGAAATCATTAATGCCGTTTTTGGGTAAATGGAAAAAAACACATAAAAGTGGGACACAATTTATTAAGTAAAGTACCCCCTCCGGTTGATCAATTTTGATGAAATTTTCACAGTCGTATCTGGGGCAAATAAATAGATCAAATATTCAGTTTAATCAAAATCGTTAGAGCCATTTTTGAGAAAATCGAAAAATACTTAAAAAGTTATTAAATAAAGTACCCCCTCCCTTTGAGCAATTTTGATGAAATTTTTGCTGTCACATCGCGGGCATACACATACACTAAATACCCAATTTCAGGTTCGCACGGTTTATAGTTTTTGAGCTAGTCTGTTCACACACACACACACACACACACACACACACACAGACACACACACACACACACACAGACCATTTCGCGGGACTTGGTTAAATGGACTCAGGGGACCCCAAAACGTGTATTTCCGTTGAAAACCGGAAGTCGAAATTTTTCACGATCGCAATACTTCCACTTACTATATATTTCATATATAGGTAAGTGAAAGTAAAAAAGGAACAATAGTATTCCAACCAAATAAAAAATATAATATTAAAAATGAAAATTTTATTACCTATAGGGTTATATTTGTCAATTAGAGAATTCACAGCACAACTTGGTCCAAAATACGTTACAGCATTTTTGACATGGTTATTGCAATCAACTACTTCTAAGCCACCATGCTTCATGAGCTGAAAAAAAATAAATAAATTAAATATAAAAAAGACAATAAAAAATTAAATGCAGACCAGCATGTAAAATTATGCAGCATGCTAATATTGGGTCATGGAATCATTATAGAGGTGAGATATGTAGGGTGGTATATCATTATCTCTTATCGTAAAGCCGCTAATGCCAAAAAACAAAAAAGGTGGTATGGGAACGACTTCACAAAAAATAGAACAGGCATTGAGGACAGCTTGATTTGGGAATTATTTTCAGGGGATGGTAGCTCATTCATAACATGTTTTTGAAAAAAATAGCATTACAAACATAGTATAGTATAACACTACCATAACCAACCTGGGAGGGTTTTTTTTTGTTTTTTTATTTATTAGAAACATCAGAAATAGCAATTAGCTTTAACTGTTTTAGTATGCCTGTAGTCATTTCTGTAAGAAGTGGTGAATCTAAGAAGCACCCTAGCTAAATGCTTAGCGAAGAACACTAATGTTATATTAAAAGATAATACTGTAATGTGAAACAAAATACAAAACATATGGTTTAGAATAGTTCTAGACTTGTTGTTGGAACAAACTGTCATAGTACATGTTTCTGAATATGATGTTCGAGTACCATCTATGCTGGTCCAGAACATTCGAGGCCTGTATCGTATGTACTCTACTCTTATGTACTTACGTAATATAAGGAACGATGGACTGGAAAGTTAGTCTTGTTCTGAAGCTCAAGTCATATGGTTATTTCTGTGTTACAAAGTGATATTTTTTGTAACCTATTTAAATATTTGTGTCTTGTAATTTGTGTGGCATTGAAAATTGTTATTTTCTATGAATAAAAATTGTTTAACCCACAAAGTGTTACAGTACGTATAGTTCTTAGCTCAGTTTGTTCAGAGGACAGCACACTATAAAGCTACCCAATACTTGTTTAATCTACTAAACACGAACAAGAAAAACAATTGAAGTTGTAATATGTTAATAATCACCTGCCCTATTGGTATTATCCAACTTGCTAAAGTTCCAACGCCAGCAAAACAAGCTTTCTTTCCGCGTAAATGTTTTAAAGAAGTGACATCTTTTAAGGAACCCTTCCTCACCACAGCGACAGCAAGATAATCAGTCCTGTTTCCTACAGAAAAAGAAAGTCATAACACCTATAATTAAAAAATACTAATGAATCAGGAAAAAACAAAATTTATTGCTAATACAAATGTAACTTGAAATATTAATGTATCTTAGTTTTTTGTTAAAGAATAAAATTTAAAGTATCACAACTGAATTTGGACTCTCAGGCAACAGATTTTTTTTTACCAAGCCATAAATGATATAGGTGAAATTAAGGGTTCTTCATTTTAAATCTACAAGGGAGAAAGTTGTCTAGGGGAGACTGTTGGGTTAAGGACAATGTCAAAGAGATTTTTAAGAAGAGGAAGATATAAGGTGATTTTGTACTTCCAGTTGCCAATATTTGAATTAAAAAGTAATGGAATTATT